>JACXGJ010002555.1:0-64086 GCA_016801105.1 Esox niger | reverse complement strand
ACACACACACACACACGTCATCAGTTCAATACTCACTGACACACACACACGTCATCAGTTCAATACTCACTGACACACACACACGTCATCAGTTCAATACTCACTGACACACACACACGTCATCAGTTCAATACTCACTGACACAAACACATCTCATCAGTTCAATACTCACTGACACACACATCTCATCAGTTCAATACTCACTGACACACACTTCCCAAGTTAAAACTAGGACTCTTACATGACACACTACATCTAACGTTCACTTACATTTTCTCCTCTGCTACAGGTGGCATGAGCATGGCCAGGTACTCCCTGAGAAGGGAGGATAGCAGGAGTAAGAAAGGGAGGACACAAAACAGCCTGACAGTCAAGCGTCACGTAAGACAAAAGAAGCCCATTTTAAAACAAGGGAAAACCGCTTGTTAGAACTCACTTAGGTGTTTTCACCAGTTCTGTGTTCTCAGAGCCTCCCATTGATTGGCAGTAAAGGTATTGCCTCTCATGGTCGGAGCGCCCGTCCTAAATGCAGACAAAAAAGGCATCAACTTTGGATTGGCCCGTAATTTACCCAGGTCATGCAAGTGGGTGTAAGGGCGCCCCCTCACATTGATGCTGTGGTAGTGCATGTGGACCCAGGGCTCTTCTGCATGTTTCTTCTGAAGGAAGTCGTAAGACTGGATACGTCTCTGACGGGCCTGTTCCGACTCGGGCCGCGAAAACCTCACCTAGAAGGGAGAAAACAGTTCCATGAACTGTTCCATCCCAATAGCTCTACAGATATCCCAATGTGTAACCTGTAAGAGTTAATTTGTGTGCTTGTGTGTGTGTGTGTGTGTGTGTGTGAGACAGTGCAGCCTGTGCATTCCCTCACAGTGACCGCCTTGACGTCTTCCTCTGCCTCATCTTGAGAGGAGTCTCCCCCTTCATTAGCCGCCTCCCTCTCTCTGTGTTTGCTGTCAGCCTTGTCCAGATAGGAGAAGCTGGGTCGCATCTGGAGGATGCCGTGCAGGGGCGTGACATGGAGCTCCCCTGGTGGCATCAGCAGGGTGAGTGACATCATGACTGGTCAGATTCATCATTACGCTACTTAGCAACATATTCAGAGGTCAAGGCTAACAAAAGCAACTACTGTCGATTGGCTATGATGGATATTAATGTGCACGTCCATCAGCGGACGCTCTTATCCAGAGCGACTTAAAGTAGTGAGAGGACACTGGTCATACTGGAAATGAATGTGCAGAAAGACAGCCACCTTGCCTGAAGATGGCGGCAGCGTATCTGGAGGTGTTGGTCGTGGACTGGATAGATGTGAATGTCTGCTTGTCCATCATCTTCCTGTAAATATATGGATCTATGTCAATTCACAGCATCTCACACACATACACAGATTAAACATCTGGCTTAAACAGCAGTGAGACGCCAATCAACACAAAGTGTACAAACTACTCACACAGAGTAGGTGTTAGAGTCCTCAGAGGTAGTTCCATCCACATTGAGTGCTATCTGCTCTCCTTTACTTCGACAGTAGTTCGGACTTAGAGTGTTAATAGCCATCTCCAATTCAACCTACACACAGTCATGTGAGAAAATTATTTCTATATTTAACAGGCGGGGAAAATGGAAAATGTGTTTTCATATATTTATCCATGTGGGGGTTAATGGTCTGTAACAGGGAGCCTGGTCCCACCTTCTGCTGCTTGGGTTTGATCTTGGCTGACAGATGGGTGACATCATCATAGGTCATAGAGGACGGGCGTACTGGATACTATGAAGGACAAGAAAACACAAATATAAAATAAACCACAGATTCAGATAATGGCATAAAAAGCTTACCATTAACATATAAATACAGCTTGTGGTAGAGTAGATACGTCATACCTGGAACAGGTAGAGCTTGTCCGCAAGGCTTTTAGCAAGGTATACATCAATCTAAAACCAAAAAAGACAAAAAGTTTGGGTTTATATTCCTTCCATTGCTCAACATTACTTTGGCCAGCACAATTACATATATGGATGGGCAAAAAAAAGCATGGTCGATGGGAACACGGTACCACCTCTTGTATGATCGGGTCATCGTCCTCCCCGCTGGCCATAGTGAGAGGAGTGTGCTGGCGGTGAAGTCACAGATCAGCAGCTGATCTCCAGGAACGCAAACTATGGTGACAAAAAGGGTGTGTGACCAAAACACTCAGTGAAATTGGGGTGAAAAATAAGTAGCATCCTAATGCAAAAATACTACTCATGATACACACCAATGTAGAATTCTGCTTTTGTCTATTTTCCAATGTACTGAATAAGGTTGCCAAAAAATGACAGAAAGGAATTTAGGTAAAAAAACAGCACTCAACTAGTTGTTTATGACTACATACTATACTGTACCACTTATCTAGCTGGAAGATCAAATCTGCTATAATCAGAAATGCAATCATCAATGTCAGCAATATGGCTACTATCACCTACTAGTTTTCTGTGGGTGTAGGTAATAACTTGTAGTCACTAGAAATTACAGTTCACTGAATTAACCAGGAACATTGCTTTTAGCATATTTACTTTTGACACACGATGACAAGTCACATGCTTGATATGGCTAGCACAACTAACTGGCTGTCTGTTAGCGAGCTAGCTAGCTAGTCATTGAGCCAAACCATCGCTGAAAACAACACTAATCTGTGAAATTGCATGAGTGACATGTTACAAGTCTCTAAAGTAGCTAGTTAACTGTAAAGTTACCTACAGTATACATTTAGCTATGTATGGCTTAGGTAGCTACGGGTGAGCCGGTGGTTAGTTAACAAGCTAGCGTAATACCTAGAGTTTCGTTCGAGCAATCAAAGTAATTTCCCAGGCCTCGATTGTTTTTTTCAAATTTTCATGGTATATTAATTTTGCGGGGGTGGACTATACCTCACCTGCAAACTTCACAATTCCCTGCGTTTATTTCATTCACGTATGTTAGTAGCTTTAAAATACTTCAGCTAGCTAGCTAACGTAAACATTATTGTATTATGTGGCCATGTTGCTTGATTGCTAAGCTTACCAGCTAGAAGCTACATCCGCGCTACATACAGAGACACGTGGGGAGGAGCCGAGGATCCGCTATTTGCGTTCCCACAATGCAAAGCAAAACAATATTTATTTTGACTGCAGATGTCGCAAAATAACACAAAATAAAAACAAATGAGTGATTTAGACCTGTGATAAAGCACACTATTGTACTTAACGTATTTTGATTGTTTGTTCATTAGTTTTAGAAGTTTGGCAGCCCTGTTCTAATCCCGATGGACACAATTATTGTCAAGAAGTGGACTAGATGGACCAAGATCCAACATAAAGTCATTGACAGCGGTGGGATTCGAACCCACGCCCCCGAAGAGACTGGAGCCTTAATCCAGCGCCTTAGACCGCTCGGCCACGCTATCACATGATATTAACCTCAAGGACAAATGTATTTATTATAGTCTTATGTAAACTGCACAGCTGTTGATGTATGAACGTTAATCATGTGTGATTTCTGCCTTTGCCTCTGACTTTTGCGTCTTACATTATTAGCCGATAAACTAAAACCTTTGACTTCGTTTTGATCAAAGTCAATTCAATTCAATGGGCTCTATTGGCATGAAAGTTCACATTTTTAACAATGTTGACAAAGCATTTTACAATGTAATAAGAAAAAGATGTATAACACTATCCCATGTTTAAAATAAATACAATTAGGATTTTAGTTATGTGTTTATGTATGATTGTGTATCTAAGTTTATGCTTTAGTATGAATATTTGTATATGTGTGTGCGGGATTACTTGCGGCATGGCAAATGTTCACAAATCTGGCTGAAATATTTGCTGTAGGAATTATTTAAAATGTAGTTTTGTCATCCAATTCTTTAACATTTGTTATTAAATTACCGTTTTTTTCTATATATTTATTTCTTATGAAGGTGTATTTGTCACATTTCAGGAGAAAGTGCATCTCTGTCTCTACCTCACCTGTCGAACATAGACCACATACTATGGATTATTTTGATAGCCAGGACTTTTTATATCTCCCTTTTTCAATTGGGTGTGATCACTGAATTTGTACTTTGTCTATAATTAATGGAAATCAAAGTCTTTACATTGTGTAATTCGTTAATAACCAAATTACGTAACAGTAGTCAATGGAAACAAAATAACCAACCGACTGAGGGCTGCATACAAACTCACATCGAAATAAACAATTGAAATCACAGGCTGTTCCAACTTGCATGAATTTCCTCACAGCAACTCATAATGTTACTCAGTGGTGTGTACGGCCCCCGCGTGCCTGTATGGACCATGACAACATCTTGGCATTCTCCTGATGATACAACGGATGATTTCCTAGGGGATCTCCTCCCAGACCTGGATCAGGGCATCAGAGAGCTCCTGGACAGTCTGTAGTGCTACTTGGTGGTGTCAAATGCACAGATACATAACATCCCAGGACCATCACTGAACCACTGCCAAACCGGTGGATGCTGGATGATGTTGCAGGCAGCAAAACGTTCACCACTGCATCTCCAGACATTTTTCCACACCTGTCACGTGGTCAGTGTGAACCTGCTCTCATCTGTAAAAAGAATGGGGTGCCAAAGGCAGATATGCCAATTCTGGTGTTCTCTAGTTAATGCACATCGAGCTGTACAGTTCTGGGCTATGAGCAAAGCTCCCACTAGAGGATGTCAGGCCATCATGCCACCCTCATGGAGTCTGTTTCTGACAGTTTGGTCAGACCAGTAGCCTGCTTCTGGTTATTTTAAAGGGCTCTGACAGAGCTCCTCCTGTTCTCCTCGCACAGGAGCAGATACCAGTCCTGCCGCTGGGTTGATGCCCCTCTACAGCCCTGTCCAGCTCTCCTCGTGTAACGGCCCATCTCCTGGTATGTCCTCCATGCTCTTGAGACTGTAATGGGCTACAGGTACTGCCTCATGCTACCAGTAGTGACATGGACACTAGCAAAATGCAAAACTAGAGAAAAATCACTCAGGAAGGTTAAGGAGAGAGCAATTGTTTGTGGCCACCACCTGCAAAACCATTCCCTTTTTGGGGGTTGGCTTGCTGTTTCCTCTCCAGTGCGCCTGTTGTCACTTTCATTTGCACCAATACAGGTGACATTGATTCATAATTGCTTATGCTTTTCTTACTGGACAGATTGTTATAACTGAAGTTTAATTGTCTCAGTGTTATACTGTGATGATTACGTGCTCCCTTAATTGTTTTGAGCAATGTAGTAATTAATCTATGGTAGGAAAGTAAAGATGGCATCAAGCACTCCTCCAGTATCTTTTCATTTGGTCTGCCCCTCACTAATGTTCTTTGTGATCTGAACACATCAAATGCAGATCTGTCTGTCCATAACACTTCGTTCCAATCTTCCTCGTCCAGTGTGTATGTTCTTTTCCCCATCTTAATCTTTAATTTTTATTGGCCAGTCAGAGATATAGCTTTTTTTTTAGCTACTCTGACTAGAAGGCAGTGGCGGTTCTAGCTTGTATGGCACTCAGGGTTCAGCGTCCTCCCATATAAATATAAAAATATATACAGAAATAATACTCATAAATATCAAAAATATATAAAATAGACAAATACAAACAAATTGTATTATAAAAATAATTAAATATGCATAATTTATCAAACGTTCAGAGGAGGAACCAAATGAACCATACAACCTCTTTGGCTAGTTCTAGGCATAGGACACCCCAAAGAAGTCAATATATCACAATAGATCCAAAAGATCCACATAATTGGCATTCAAGCGTCAATACATTCATCCCCCTGTACTGTCAACCAAGAGTCAAGACTAAACCAATTCACCTTGGTGGTGTGCAGGCTGGTTTTATATTATTCTTAATTTTTTCATACAAAAACAAGAAGAAAATGCAACAAGTGTCTATGAAACTATATATTCACAGTATTATAAATATATTGTGGTCTATTTGGTAGCATTTCGTTATGTGACTGATTTTACTAACTGCATTAGTACTGTACATAGAGGTGCTTTATTTGATAGTTTCCCCCGCTATCTCCACCTCAGACTTTCAGTGGGGGACCTTCCCATCTCGTACTTATGAGTGGGAGACCTTCCCAGTCAGTAATCTGCTTAGTTTACAAACAATAGAAAAAAACTATCACGATAATGTCACCATTCCACATTTTCTGGTGCCGGCTCCTCGTGCTGCCCCTGCCAAGATGTCGCCCACACCTAAATCCACCGCTGCGAGGCCAGCATCCCAGGGTTGGCTCTTCACAGTTGACATCGAGACTGGTGTTTTGCAGGTATTATTTAATGAAGCTGCCAGTTCAGCACCTGTGATGCATCTTTTTCTCAATCTAGACAATTAATGTATTTGTCCTTTTGCTCAAATGTTGTCTAAGATTTTTTTTGGTTGATGCGCCAAATACTCAACTAGTTTAAAGGCCAGTTTTATATCTTCTTTAATAAACATAGTTTTCAGCTATACTAACATAATTGGAAAATGATTATCTATTGATCAATTAGTCTTTTAAAATGATAAACTTGGATTAGCAGACACAATGTAGAACACAGGACTGATGGTTGCTTATAATGGGCCTCTGTAGGTATTGCATAAAAAAATCTGCATTTACAGCTACAATAGTCATTACCATCCTTAACACTGTCTACACTGTATTTCTGATAAATCTGATGTTATTTTAATGGACACAAATTTCTTTCTAAAACAAGGACATTTCTAAGTGAATAGAAATTTGTAACGGTAGTGTACCTATATATTTAATGAAAACATTTTACAAGTCAATAAAATTATTTATTTGGAAGAGACATGCAAACAATGCAAAACATGCATTAACAGTCATTTACTAAAACAAAAGTAACGTGTTTGGTACAACCAACACAATGTAAACAAAACTATTTGTTTATTAAATGTTTATTTTATGAATAAAACATTAATTTCAATTAGCTTTTTTCATTTTTTAAAGTGTAAAGTGTAACCCCTAGTCTCATATGTCGAAATGACAATGGAGACAAGATTAGAAAAAAGATGAACAAGGTGAGAATAAAGTTAAGACTAAGATTATTTCTTTTTTAAAGCACCAAGAACGAATATATAAGCCGGCGAACAACTGCATAAAGGGTCATACACGGATCATACACTCACAGCATTCTGGAAATCACACAGTAAATGTGTCTGTAAACTTTAAATTACAACGTTAGCCAGCTTGTTCAGCTTTCGCCTATTCCGTGGACGTTGCAAAGTGATGCCCTGCCTCTTACTCCTCCATCATGCCCCAAGCCTCCTCTGCTTTCATGTAGTACTGGTTGGCCAGCCGTCCCTTCATCGCCTCCATGGCTGCCTCAGCTGCCTCTGTGAACAGATCACCTGTGCGAGGCAGAGAGACAGAGCATCTGTGGTTATTTATTCTAGATCTTGGTTCTAAGATCCAGTGTGGTTGTCTCTGTGCGGTTTTCCCTCTTTGTTCCTCTCTGTCTCACCTGCTCTCTGTGGGTCTAATTCTAAGCCATGGCCGCCCTCCTGGTACATCTCAGCCTCTCTGGCCAGCAGCAGGTAGCGAGGCTCACCCTGCATGCCGTCAAACTCACCCCCCTCATCATAATCCATCATGTTCAGGGCACAGTTGTACCATCTCACTGCCTCCTGCCAGTCCTGGGACCTGATGAGCCCAGAGGTTTAGAACAGATTTGTTTACACATACAACAAATACCATCACATTAATAATCCTGACACCATCTACTACTCCTGCCGATGTTAGAGGATTCTTTAGCATTGAGACTTAACTCCTACAGAGGGGGGCCTGCTGGATCCTCAATGTAAAATATATTGATCCCTAGTGGTTTAAATAATGACTTTGACCTCAGGCTCTTGTCATCTACGTAATTCATTGTAGAAGGAATGTGTTCGTAATCTGGTATATATGATGTTCCCTGAGGTCGGTCTACATTACATAGTTTGAGAAAACTATTTTAGAAAAGCATTTAGGTATTTTGCCCTATAAACAGAACAAAAAATTGTTAAAAAATCTTTTTATGGTTTAAAAGATGTTGAAGATTATTAATTATTTTGCTAAGTACATTTGGTAGAAGCCTGAACACAATCATTTTGCTACACCCTCCAGCAATATCTGCTATAACTAAATCTGATCGCTGCTGGCTAGATATAAATAGTATTTAAGATGGCCATTACAAGCTGGTTATGCGACACGTCTCCCCAGTCTCTGACCTGTCTGGTGGGAGGTTTATTCCGGTGTCAAAGGCCCTGGCCACCACTGTCATGCAGGATCTGTCTCCAGCCTCAGCAGCCTGAAGCAGGAACTTAAAACCCTTCATACGGTTCCCTGAGTTGTCCTGACAGGAAGACAACATGCAGCGTGGAATTACAATAGAGTGAGTGAGGCCACAGACACTGAGAGAAGTAGATGGGAACAGGATTACCTCTATGGTTATCTCCGACAGTATGTTGTGTGGCAGCTGTAGATAACAGTGGCCCAGTGTTGTTATTGCCTCTAGCTCCCCGCACATGGCCGCTCTCTCCAGGTGAAACAAGGCTGAGTCCTGATCCCACTGCTCCTCCTTCTCACAGAACCGCCCAGCCTCGTGGTAATACGCCATCGCCAGGTGGACCTAATTGAGATGCCACGAACGCGTTATTGTGTGTCCCTAATACGTGTGCGTAAGAGCGCCATCGGCTGTGCCACTCACCTTCCCCAAGATGGACTTGCCAATCTTCCGCTCCAGCATCAGTGCGTCGAGTCTCTCCATCTCCACGGCAACGCAGGACGGGCGGTGGACGTGAGAACGGGACGAGTGGTAGACACTCCATTTATCTTCCGTCAGCTGGTCAAACAGACGGACACAGAGCGTGAAAGGCCAGTGAAGGACTGAATCACTCAATCAGTAGTGATACTATTCAAGACAACCTAATCATAACAAGTCAAGACACAAATGATCTGATCAGTGCAGATCACACTTGACTCTGCAGGCATGCAGTGAGACACGAATCATGACTGTGGTGAACAGGCCGTTACAGAGTACATTAGGTGATTTGGTTATTGGATCAGGTGGAGGTTGGGGCCAAACAAGGACAAAGGGCAATAACACCAAATCACAGGGCTGCTGCTGATGAATCTGCCGTTTCCACGCGTTAACGATCCCTTCGTTGGGTGCACCCAAACGGTCGCCCCCTTACTCAATGTGTATTATTAGTAAACTCTCATGGGTCAAATCAACAGCTGACACAGAGCAACGTCAGCGTTCCACACAGGGTTAGAGGCCCTCAGGCCTGGGTTAGAGGTCTTCATGCAGAGGGCGGGGAGTCACCTGTGGGTTGTTGGGGGTGTGTACATGAGGATAATTTAGGTTTGGGTTAGGTCGGCTGGGGATCGTTCTCTAGTAAGGAGACAGACAGCAGCAGGAACCAAGTTAGCTGTCAATTGGGTCATGGATGGATTAGATAGGAGAAACCCTGGCTACTCTACCCTGGTGAGAAAGTGATAAGGCCCGACAGAGGCCAGAGAACTGGTTTATTCGATTAATGTTTGGGACTTCGTTGATTAGGGCGATGATTATGGTGGCGACAGTTAAGGCGGATATGGTGATGATATGAAAAGGAGTGGTCTTGATTTTGTTTACCCGTCTGACACTGTCCTCGTCCGACTCAGAGTAGTGCCTGTTGTAGCGCTGAGGGCGGGCCTGCATGATGACATCATACAGTGTAAGACCTGTCTAGAATGCTGTAAACAGGGCTAAAGGGAGTGGCAGGGTCACAGTCACTCAGCTAAGCAGAGGGTAACAGGTTAACACTTCCATAAAAGCCTTGGTCTCATCGCGAAGCAAACACTAACAATTACTTTCTTGTCAGTTATAAATGAACAATAAAAAGTAGGACGAGTCTAAAGGGTTAGAGTGCTTGACTGTTTCCAGAAAACTGTTGTTGTATAGCAGATTGATTTACCCCATCTGTGTGGTCATTGGGATCCCCTTCACTCCTTCTCTCACTAGGACAACCGCTGTCTCCTCCATTCTCCGAATCCTAGAGAAAGCAAACACGGACGTCAGTATGCCAACAATAACTAATATCCTTCTTGTGCTCAACACCGTGTGAGTAATTTCCACAAAGCCATCGCTAACCTTGTGTTCTGGGCTTTGGTTGTTGTGTTTTTCCCGGTCATTAATCTCATTAATGAAAGACCAACCTGAGGGCGGGTAAACGGATGTTAGATTAGAAGAAAAATGTCAAGTGGCGGAAAATAAAATAACATGTTCATGAAGATTTGGGTCTGCTAACATTGGGCTGCAGCTAAGAAAACAAACCCAGATGTTCTGTTTATTGAATTACAAGTCTACGGATATCCTTCTAAATATACAGCCATTATTTTAGATACACTAGGAATTTAAGACCCAGAAGAGACTTGCCCAGAGGAGATTTGCCCATGGAGCCCATAGAGAAGTGCTGACCGGGTGGGGACCCGGGGAAGGTGAGGGGCGAGCAGGGGATGGAATCACTGACGTCACTCATGTTATCGTCCCCAGACGAGGTCTCCGACAGGCGGGAGAGAAGTAGGGGAGCACGGCCCACTGAGATGGTCCGAACGCGAGCCGAACCGCACTGTTCCTCGCCACCCCTCAGCACGGTCTGGGCTGACTTCTGATTGGAGGAGAGAGTTGACAATTTTGTTATAGAGAAGGACTGAGCTGACAATGCTAAGTAGCTGACGTCTTGGCCCTGTGGTGAAATCATTTCTAAGTATTTATCGATCTATCCTGTCTGATATGTGCTGATGTCATTTCAGTGGAAATCTGATGATTGTGGTATAAGGTATTCTGACCTGTCATGATGATAGCATCATGCTCTTTGAGTCAGCTTTTATGTAAAAATGTTTCAGGAACTAGCCTGTATGGCATCTGCTGGTGTCATTGCCGTGGTTGCGTTATGACTGTAGTTTTACCTAGGATCACATGCCATAACAGCCTCAGGCCTTTTGATTCTGCTTCTTTAGAAATGTATTTCAATAGTCTCACCAGCAGTCTGTTGGTGCTGTCCAGTTGGCTTTTCTCTGCAGTAGAGAGGTCAAAGGGTGTGAGATCCATACTCTTGCAGATCTTATTACACAGATGAGAGTGAAAAAACAGCGCCATGCCCCGCACCCCTGTAACAAACATACACACAAGCATGTTGTTATCTATTTTTTAAGTGAGTCATAACTGAAAGTTGAATTGTACCTCATTGCGTTGTTAAGTGTGACTGTGTGACTTCAGCCATACCCAGGTTTCCATCTCCAAAGTCGGTCCCCTTCTCTGTATGGATCTGGGGGTCCGTGTAAAGGTCCCCCACCCCCTGGATGTCCACCACAATCAGCTGGTGGGCCGAACGTTCAAACGAGAAATGACTGAATGCCTAAAGGCAGGCAGTGAGACAAAATGGAAAATACAGATAGTTGATGAAAAGTGGTGGTTTAGAGGCATTTTGAAAGGATGCAACTTTACATACAGAACAGCCAACCGTTTAAGAGAAAAATCTATAAGCAGTAGCTGCTATACCTGTGGAGTGAGCCGGATGTTGTCGTCCTTGACAAAGCCGGAGTTGGAGTTATATTTGGTATACTTCCCCTCGATGTAGTGTTCCAGGTGGTACAGAGGTTTACCTGGACGCTCTATCATCTCTATCACACACATCTGCATGATGTCCACCTGGGATGGAGGGAGGGAGGGGGAAGGGTGAGAGGGGGGAAAACAAACACTATTGGCACTCAATAGTTTCCCAGCAACAATAATAAAATCACATTTCAAACAAGGTCAAGTGAAACGAGCACACCAGAGGCCCTGTCTTCATGGGCAAATAACATCAGATTTGCCCTGAATTAGTACATGAGATACATGTAGGAGGGTTAAGTTGAAAGTATAGGGTTCTGGGTAGGGATTAAAGATAGGGTCAGACGTCCTTTCAGAACATTCGGCCTATCGTGTTCTGAAGTGACACCCCCAACACCCCTCTCAGTTATCACAGTCATATACAATGTGTAAAATTGTGCATTACAAGAAAAGCCCTTAGCTTTGGAATATTTCCAATATACCACACTCCTTGTTGCTAATTATGTATATACATACTACAGTGAATACAGTATATATGTGGTAATATTACAGTATGTAGATTGTAGTATATACAGTATTCCACAGTATGGCTGTATATGGAAATTATCCCATCAACTGTATGATTCATTGGCTCATCAAATGTTCCATTCATGCCTGTTTGGGGGGTCTGTGCCGGTTGTACTCCTCTCCCCAGAGTTTGGCCTCCATCTGCAGTCTGACATCCTCGAAGTACACCTCTCTGTCCACAGGCTGCATGTAGCGCTTTGTCACATAGTTACAGGCACTCTTCCAGTTACTACTGTGGGAGAAGTTAGACAGCTTCTTCCTGGAGAAAATGGAAAGAATATATATTTCAAAGAAATGCGTTGTCCTAAAATGAAAGTAAAAGGCAAATGAGTCAATCCTGTTGTTCGTTATGTATCAGATTGAGAGTTTCAGCTGTGTATCTCTTCGGCACTCTATATATATTTTTTCTGGAGTGAAATTGAGAACCAGAGTTTGGGATAGTTAGTGGGTAAGGGTTTGCTTTCTTTATGTGCGTGTGTGAAAAATGTTTTCTCTGTGAGAGACACAGATTGCCAGACAGACATAGCGGATGCCTGGTTGCCTCCCCTACACTGTTCCCACAGAAATAGGTCACGTTACAATAAGGTCATAATATTAATAACATCCCAGCTGCCCGCAACAGCAAACATCAGGCTTGACCAGTCATGGGGAATCGGGTTTAGGCTGGGTGCCATGTTGGCACTAAAAGTTGATCGGTCATCAGAATTCAGTGAGAATGTGAATGTGTTTCATATATGGAATATTTGGTTATATTTGGGGATCTATCTATGGCCCTAAGTTGAACTAAATGGATCTGCGTTAGAGAGCTATTTGGGGAATGTAAACTGAGGACCTGAGCAGCTTGTGTCATCTTCGTTGACAGCACAAGGAGAAAAGAGCATATGAAACTACATGGTCTAGCAGGAACAAAAGGCCAAAAGCGTCCAAAATAAGAATCCAAGCCACATGTAAAACCCTATTAATTATTCTGAACATTTTTGTAAAACGTACGTTCTGAAGCATTCTCTCATGGCGCCACGTCCAAAAGGCTGTGAGAAACAAAAAGACAAAGAAATTATTTCTGACAGTCGCAATCACGCTCTTGTAAACAGTATTACTACAGCATATACCACATTAACCACCCATTCCAACATTGTTCTGATCAATAACAGCATTGGAGACAAGACATACCTGACCAGACATTTTGATGTGTACTGTGTCCTGAGACCAGTCTGCCTTGATAGCATTGTACCTGAGGAATGAAAAATAAATTCACCAGACATTATTAATTCATTCTATACAGACCAGAATACAAGACTTGAACTTGTGACTTTGCGTGAGTTAGGCCACGTTACTCCAATTAGTACACTGAACACAGGGTTAGGTTGAGAGTTTGTGACACTGAAAATAGAAGCGGACAAAAAGAGTATTTGGATTTGTTCTGACAAGGGCCTGCTCTGCTTATCCTAAAATTGTCTGAATGTTATCCACAGTATAAAATGAAATATTGAACTATAAATTGTGAGATTTTCTTTTGGTTTGGCAATGTTCAACCTTGGTGCGGACAGATCTGTGCTAATTCCTGTCAACCAATAAAGTGTGCAAACCAACAACCAACATATCATTGTACCACATAATATCACAATACATGTATACCAATGTAGCAGTGAACGGTTTGTAAGAATACTCCCCTATTATAGCCAAATATAAAAAATGCTCTATGTAATGATGGGCAAAACCGGACTTACTGAAACTGGGTCATCCACACAAACACACACACACGCACCAACACATACGCACCCACACACATGAAGTCAGACAGCAGGCCCAGAACTTAAGTGTAATATTTACACAGCCTGTTCTGCCCTATCAAGCTTGTGTCTTTGCCTAGAACTCTGTGTACTGTGGTTGTCTTTCCACTCAGGACTCTGCCCCTGCTCCAGGGGGTCATGGGACAAGCGACGGCACCATGCCTCTGGCAAAGTGACCAGAAAGGTGATGTTACAACCGGTTTAAATTACCCTGTGAAGATAGAACATGGGTAGATCCCATCTTGAGATTCCCTCCTGCACCGGTTCACTTAGCAGGACTCTGTTATTTAACAGCCAGTAGTGGTGAGCAACACAGACAAACCAATTGGGGATACAGTGCTCCCTTCAAATTCAACTGTGGACCTTGAAACCAGTTCCACTGGCTTTTCTTGTTTAGCTCTAATCATGGACTGATTTAATCCAGGGACACCAAATTCATTACCAGGTAAAACTGATAACCAGCAGGCTCTGGAATTTATATGTAAAGGGTTGAATACTGTTGCTGTACTCAAAAGGCAGAGACAGCCCTGCTTTGACTGGTTTCCTTTAACTGTCTCCATTTTCTGAAGAAAGTGGGTGTGTTCCTTGTTTTTATTGCAGTGGGGCAGCACAGTTTACCATATCTCACAATACATGAGGAAAAGCTATGCCTAACAAGAAGCCCATTCATCATTTAGCATTATTCTGTGTGTTCCTGGAATACCTGGAATGTACCTTTCTGCTTCAGACTAAGCATTGTGGTGGGCAGGCAGAGAGCCCTGATATCTCCCACATTGGAACCTTGTGCACAGGCCAAAAGTAACTTGGAAGTGCCATTGGAAACATTTGAAGTGTGACAATTGCATGAGGTGCTATATCTAGAAAGGTAGGGGATTGGCTTTTAATTGGCTAATAACTCACTACAACAAAGTACAGGCACAAGCCTACAGACCACATACGCATCATAAATAGATATGTACCTATATCGTATGCATGGCTCGGTTTTGACTTCCTCCAGGTGAAACTCTGCCCAGGGGTCTGGCATGGCCTTGGCCTTCTCTATGAGTCTGCTCCACGTCGCCTTGGAGAAAGGGAAAAAAGATAATCATCACGCTCACTGTGCAGTCTATGCCAGTGCGGGCATCACACAGTGGGGACACTTACATGAAAAACAGGAAGATGATGATGATGTAAAAAGAATAGATTAACGCACACCAAAGAACAGGTGTGAAGGACTACCAAGAGACATTGATTTTAGTATTTGTTATTCAAAGGGTCTATTCAAAGCACCTAAATAGTTTGTGTTTTTCACTTAATTTCATTCATTTGGGGTATGTATTACTCTTCTGACTGGGCAGGGGGCCGAAAACAAATTCATTCGGCCCACCTTCTCTGGCCAAATGGAAAAAAAGGATCCAGTGAGATGAGCCGCTCCAGCACACGCCTCTGTGAAGCAGGGGCAATAAACAAAACAGAGTGGCCCTTTACAGATCCAAAGGCGTGTCTCAGAGTCAGGGTTCTGGCGTTCTGTACATATGTGGTTGCTCTCCCCCGCTTGGCTCATGCGGCAACGCTGCTCAAAGACAAAGGAATGTTTGGCAGGAAACGGGCTTAGTAGTCTACAGTCGGGTGAAAAAGTTTGGATACAGTTGATAACAATTTCTTGGGGGGTAACACAATTCCGTACAAAATATTTGAACAAGTGACCTTGATAGTCTTTAGAAAGCTAAATTATGTACACATCTGGTTTCAATAACTTCTGAAAACTGACCATGTAAGAATTACAGTAAACAGACTTTCTACAAGTTCCAGTTTTCAGGAGAAAAAGAATCTGTCGGGCAAAACCCTGTGTTTGGTAAATGACCATAACAGGACATTCCAACTCCACGTCCACATTTACTGAATTGGATAAAGTGTAGAAGATTATCCAGACCATTAATCTGGGTTACACCTTTCAGGTGTTTCTTCAAATGCCTGGTGCGTTTGGTTAGTGCTTATCTTCTATTAGGTTAGTGCCCTCTTCAGTCCAAAACAAAGGTTTCTTGTATATGCAAAAGTGCAAGTAGATGCAAAACTGACTTCAAATGAGTTTGTTTAATCAATTCTCTCTATTACTGGTTATCCTCATAAGACATAAACACAGAAAAATAATCACAACCTTTTTAAAAATAAGCAACAAAATGCAGCTTCGAGTGCCACTTCCTGGGTTTTAGAGTAGCTCTATTTTCTTTCTTTTCTGAGTTAACAATGGGATTTAAATTCAAAAGCACCCTAAAAAAACAGGATCTCAGCTTGAGTGCGCTAGTTTTGACGGTATCATTAGACATACATGGTGTTATTGAGTATTTTGAAGTTGCTCCCATAGTTCCTTACTCCCCCAGTTTACTGTAGCTACAGTAAAGGCACATCAAGAACAAATCATGCACAATCGTGCTCTCAAATCAAGTACAAACGCAAAAGAAAGGAAGAAGGAAGCCATTATTTAAGCAATGAAAAAATGGCAGGAAGGTGGAGGAGGACGGAGGCTGTGGAAAGGGGGCTGTGGGGTGGTGAAAAAATATGGTAAGTAACATACCCGTGCATTCTCAGATAACGCCCCAATGTGGAAAGACTGCTGCTGTGGAGTTTCTTTCTCTGTCTCATTCTATTTGGAAGTAAAAACATTTACTGTTTTATTTCAGCAAATTCAAATCCATACATGAGGAACAGATAAAATTATAGAGTTCGGTTGACAATATTGGTATCCAACATTCGGTCAAAAGGGAATTTTTATCTTACTGCCTGTACAATGGAACTTTGATCAAAGATGGCAATACATAAATAATCAATATGAAATATTCTGCCAGACTCTCTGTATAGCTATGATCTTTTATGCAGGTAGTTTATGTTTTCCTCCCCATCAACTTCACTTAACAAGCTGAAATTTTGGATTACAAAGCCAAGAATCAGGCTGAGAAAGGGATGTTTATATGACATCATCAATTAAGATGAGCTGCGTTCTGGGTATTTCCAGTTCTGATAGAGAGTAAAGTTCAGTGTATTCCTGACCAGGTTGAAGGAGTTTGAAACAATTCCCTTAAAGTTATTTTTTTTATCTTAGTCCCATTTGAAGCAAGGTGAGACGTCTCTCATTATATTAAGAAACAATTACACAAAGATATAATGGCATTGTACGCGGTAAGCTACATGATGTGCAGTTTCTTGTGACCAGTTGATTTACATTAGTTCAACATCAGAATCAAGCGCTAATCAATCATTAACGCAGATTAAATATCCAGATGCATTTCAATGCGTCCTGCCCGATGTGTCCTGCACACTGTTAGGACAACAGTAATGTGATGTGAATTGCTAGTTGGGCCTTTGCATTTATTTCGTACTCAGGATGTTGAAAGTGAATCTGATGGTCGTTGGCCAGGAATAAATGGACCTTCAGACCACTCACATAAAGAGTGCACAGACAAGAGGAAGCTGACCTGTTGCTGTCAGCCACAGAAAACTCACATGCACACACCCACAAACACATGCACGCACATTATGCAGAGAGATAAAGAGGGCCTTCTTATAAGGCACAGTTGTTCTGACACACATCTCTAGCAGTGCGAGGAACAACTCAGCATTTTGCATACTGACAACAGGGAAATACAGTTCATGGCAACACACTGTCAGCTTTAGTCCTGGCAGCTGTTGAACTACAATCTTTACCCACAGCTGTGGCCTTTTCAAAATCTTCTGAACTCTGTGGTACTGCAAACCATGCTGCTCACCTTGTATGAGAATGAGGTTTTTGGAGAATTGGGCAGCTGCTTGCTTTGAACCATGTTCTTCAGATACCCACAGATGTCTTTGGCCTGGATGACAGGGTCATCCGTAATAGGACAGATGTAGTAGTCGTCTTCATCCTCTCCGGTATCGTTACCATCATCACTATGTGACGGAGCATCTTGACCAGGGGTCCTCTGTTGGCCCGGGTTACACTGGCCACTGCCCACCTCCTCCATATTAAACATCAGGTCATCCTCCATGGTGGCTGGTTGGGGTGAGTGTGATGAGTACTGGGCTGGGAAAATGCAAGAAAAACCTATGAGAACAGCAGAAACTACTGCTTATTCATCAGTAACTAGTAACAATTCTGAATTTCATTTTACTAATAAACATGTATTAGGTACTATTTTTAGTAGTTCCTGTAACATTTTACTAGTACATTTCAATAAATACTAGTACTTATTTCAAAACGTATAGTCGATGACAACGGTAAATGGTTCCTTACCCATTTGCAAAAGTTAATGTTATAACTAGAAAAAATTTTAGTCTGAAGAACATTCAATTTCAGATATCCAGTAACTAGGATCTTCAATACTTAGGCCCTACTAATAACAAAAGCAAATTATAAAAAGTACAACTTGCTCAGAGGACAGTATATTAGGTAGCCGCATCTAATAAATATTGAATAACTATTCATTAATAAGCACCACTATTACAGTCACTTTGAGAAAAGCTTGAATAGTGCCCAATATCTGACAACCATTATCACAAACAGGGACATTTGTAATTAGGAAAAAATTAGAGCTAAAAATTGCCAGCGACCGCACAAATTCACAATTTGATCATTTTGGATACATTGTGTCGATACGATATGTATTCAAAACGGATTAAAATTGACTCGACGGAGTGATTTTATTATGTCTTGTTGGTCCAAACACATACCAGATGTCTGCTGTAGTGGGACAGTCAGCCACGACAAACATTTCTTTTCTATCTTGGAAATAAGACCTGCCTTTCTACTACACACGTTGCATATTACCACACACCCCTCAAACACAAACACAAATCCTGTCACACAGACGATATAGATGTACTTACAATATTCTTTGGGTTCTGACATTCCTTGTTCTCGTTTTTCTTTGCCTAGGATAATTTCTGTTTCGGTAAATCATTCTACAGCATTGTTCGAGCTAAAACTCAAGCATATCGTTGCACTTGGCCTCGAAGATCTGCCTAGAAGTATGTGTACGCGACCAATACACTCTGATTTGATTAGATTTGACGAATTAGATAGTTTAAATGAAAAGATTGCATTACGTGAAAATGCAATCTTTTACGTTAAAGATAACATTCACATGTAAATTACATTAATAATAGGATAGCGGAAGATTTATGCTGCCCTCGCTCCTCGCAGTGTAGTCACGTGGGTCACCAAGCAGCCCAGCCATAGTGCATGGTGGGACGCACTGGGAATATTGACAACTGAACAGACTGTTTTGTGTCCGCATTGCAATGAAATGTCACCGAAAGACGAACTTTAGTCAAACTTGACATTTCATTTTGGAGTTCTGAGTTCATCTGAAATCTTCAAGTACCAAAATGAATTTACACACCTTGTCTAAAAGTTACGAAGTATGAACACAACAAGAGGGGTGCAAGTTCCGGCATTGGAATGTTCATGCAGAACAAACTGAAGCGAATACCATTTAGCTCGTTCACAATATCTGGCTTTACAGTATAAAATACTTTTGTTACTTACCTAATCTGACCAACAGTGGACAGAGCTTATTCAATGAAAATAGGCATGTTTTGACAATCCTCTGCTAACTTCCACGTTGTCTAGTGGTTTGTCTATTTAGTGGAAATTTACATAGAATCCAAGAAGAAAAGTTGATATGCAAGCTCAATTGCTTCTTTCCGAAGTCTGATAGATGATGACTGGACTACGTAGTCGTAGTGGATCCCCGGTAGCAGAGGGTCTTGGGCCAACCGCGATTCTGGGCAGTTTTTGACTGCGGTCTGTTCAATCTACTATGGAAGTCTGTGCCCGCCACCCAACAAGTTATGAGCTGTCAATTCGTTATTATGAGAGGTATAGTAATAGCACTGAGTTCCTATACAACAAAAGGTTTTATAATAGATGGTTGCATTGCCTGATTATATTAAAGTGATAGCTCACTGAAATGACAAAATAGCACAAACATGGTTTAATCTCTTTAATCTCAGGTTCTTCCAGATGCGGGCATTTTAGCATTTGTGGTACAAATCCTATCCAATCCTGTTAACCTTCACAATACATTTTAAATACTTTTGAATGAATTGAATGTGGTGTGTGAAAGATTTGTGCAAGATATTCTAAAATACTACCATTTAGAAATAATGACAGGGAAACTAAACCAAAGCATATATTCCTGTAATTCTGTTTTCATTGTCTACTTACAGAGTAGGAACGTCAATGTCTTGATTATGTAACATGAGCAAACTATCCCCGAGATGAAGGCAATAACCATAAATTGCTCTCGATAAGTGTTTGTTTAATTAGATAATAGTTATTATGAAATATATACTTCATAATGATGATATATGATTTACTTAAGTAAATGTAGTGTGGTTTCTAGCTAGTTGTAAAGGGATAGTCCAGGGTTTTGGCAATAAGGCCCAGTGTCAGCCAAATTGCCGAAATGTACTTTCCAGTGGCAGCCCACCCATATTTCTTATGTTATGGATTATTCTACAAATTTTCATAAAATTGTGTTAAATATGTTCACATTTTACTGAGAAGCACATTTGGATGTTGATCATGACAGATTAACAACCACTGTAACCATGGAGATTTAATTTAATACAATGAGGTCTTTCTTTTATAAGCCACTATTAAGCTTTTATTTGTGAGTTTCTTATTCACCTATAAATAAAACTATTTCCCAAAGTCATACAACCGTCTATCTGTGTGTGAAATTTCACAGGCATTCTATAATTTGTAAAGGACAAATGTATAAGAGATTTTAATGTGGCTAATTTATAAATGAAGTAATAGAATAGATGAATATTGAATATTGAATCAGTTGTCTTTCTCAAATTGAAAGAAGGAGGGTTTCATTGATACTCTCATATTACTAAACTGCAAAAATGAATTGTATTTGGAATATCCACAGTATGTCTGAAAGTTGTGTGCTCTTCTCATGATAATGGTTTACCCATAGAATAATAATAACAATAATCAGCTACTCATTATTTCACAAATATAACTTAATATCTCATAATTCTGATGTACCAATTCAAATCTTAAGTCATGTTGGCTTTTTTGGTGCCAGGAACTGGCTTCCATAACCTGTCCACCATGCGACGTGTACTCTGTGCACGTATCGCTGTTTCTGACAGCCGCACCCCTTGTGCAATCCAATAATAGAAACCGTAGACAGCTAACATAAATATGTTTATGTACACTGTGAATGTTCAAAAACATTAAATGAGGTATACTTTCGTAATATATATTTCAATCTCTGGGGTGCAATATCGATATCTCGATATAATAGCGATATTTGTGTCATATAAAGTTTTTTGTGTTTATTTATGTGTACTGTATATTGCAATCGGTGACTCTTGTTGAGTGTCCTTTCTTTAAGTCTTTATGAGTAAGCACATCGTGAGCCTGTATAATCCAGAGTCAAATTCCTCGTATGTGTACACATACCTGGCGAATAAAGCAAATTCTGATATTGTCCGTTGTCTGATCAGAGCTCTGCTCTAAAAAGCACATAGACTGGGTAGTCAGTTCAGTTTAGGCACTTGACTAACAGGCACTTCTGGTAGTCAAGCATTTAAACAAAATTATTTCAGACACAAATTCGAGAAACACAGGAATCTGACGTAAATACTAGCCTACTTGGCCGAGGAGAGCAGGTATATTTTTAATCTAAAAGGTTACCTATATAGATCAATTGCCGTTTTGAAAGTGCAGCAGTGTCAAGTTGTTATTGTCATATAGAAATGATAGCAATATGAATAAAAAAGTATTAGCATTTCTACGAATGCACCAGGTAGGGAAGTGGGGAAATGTTCAGTAGCAATATTAGTAGAGTTTGAATGAGTAGTCAAAATGAGTACAATATCAGATTGTGAAGTGTGCCTGTGGAACTCTGTGTGTGGTTGAATGCGTGTGTGTGGTCAGTCAATCTAGTTCAAGTGTTGAGCAGTATAATGGCATGCAAATAGAAGCTGCCTCCTATAGATGGTATTAGACCTCAACCGCTGAGGCAAGACCCCGTTTGACCGTGAGCGGATGTACAGCGCGTGTCTAGGGCGTGAGGGGTCCCGCTGGCTGTCAAGGTCAGGGGAGACACTGACACGGCCTGCAAAGCAATTACGTATTTCTCGCATCTGACCAATAGGATCCAACGTCTCCTGACAGTGGCGTGTGCAGAATCAGAAAATGAGAACATGTTTTGACTGAAGACAACGGGCCGGTACAAGAGGTGTTTTTTGTAGTGGCCATGTCTCATGGTTGTTAAGGAACCAAACACAGTACATTCCTGCAATTGTCTCCTCTTCCATTCCATACTCCTTAGAATTCAGAAAACGAACATAGCACAATTTTCATTGATTTCTACACGTCCAATTTTAATGGCAGGTATTCACAGATATGAACAATAACAATAGAAACGGACAATTGATTGTTTTATATAACTATATTAAAGATCACATTAAAATGTAACACTTTTAAGAAAACGTTTCTTGAAGTACAACAGTTCCTTATTTCAGAAATAATTCAACATATACTCAATGGTAGAGTGTTCAGGTAGCGTGGCCGAGTGGTCTAAGGCGCTGGATTTAGGCTCCAGTCATTTCGATGGCGTGGGTTCGAATCCCACCGCTGCCAAACAGTTTTTATCCTCAGCAATGTCGTAAACATCCCATTACACAAAATACACCTACGCGTTACAAGTGAAATGCCTTTTGCAATCCAGATATACTAAAAGACGTTAAAAATAGTCAGGAGTGTTTCATTGTCTGTTAATAGTATTCCCAGTTCAAGGCAAGTGACAAGGCAATTACAAAAATATTTAGTGCCATCTACTGGCATTTCATAATCATTACATGAATTAAGAGTCTACTGTTGACAATGCATAATTTATTTGTTTATTAGAAATGCTCATTCAACACATCTGTATACAAATCATATTCCAAAAAAAATTATACTAACATTATTAAAATAAATTACAAGCAGTTAAAGTAACTATTTTACAACTAAAATAATAAAGTCTGGAAGTGCTTTCACTACATTTCCTCTGAACAAGAAACGTATTCTCAGAAGGGTTCAGCACACAGCTCACTATGGTGGCATCAAGCTCAAAATATTTACTGAGTCCTGAGCCTCTGCTGGGAGTGTTGCCTGGCCACAAACTGCACCTTTTGGGTGGCCAACTGGGTGTCCTCCAGTGTGACGCCTAGATGCCACACAGCCCTAACAGAGCCTCCAATGTGAGGGAACATAAGTACCCGTACACCCTGTCCAGTAATGTTCTGCTCACACTCCCCCACCTCAGCCATGAGGGCACAGAACTTTGTTGGTGTCAATGACGGGTCCCGAAGACGGAAACGCAGGATGTTGGTTTGCACAGCAGCCATGTCAACCTCGTAGAGAGGAGGATCGCACTCCAGCAGAGCTACACAACACACACACACACACACACACACACACACACAGACAAAGACAAGTTACCTAATAGACTGGTCAGGAAGATAATCTAAAATGGAAATAGACATGTTTTTTTTTTGCAGGTGCACACCCTGTGCAAAGATCCTGGCATGATGGTGGTCTTCCTCCAGCCTGATTATCATGTCCCCCAATGCCAGCTTGCCAGCTGCTGCCAGTATGCCTGCCTGGCGCAGGCCTCCGCCAAGGGCTTTACGACAGCGTGTTGCCCTGGAAATGAAGTCACGAGGGCCAGCTAGCATTGTGCCCACTGGAGCACCCAGTCCCTGTAACACACACACACAAGTTTGTACAGCTAACCTCACGGGGACCAGAACATTTAAATTCCATGCTCCCTCGCCCTAATCTTAACCCTTAACCTAACCCTAACCTTAACCCTTACCTCAATAAAGTAACATTTATGCCTAAACTTTACCTAGGTGTAATGCCTAACCTTAACCCTAACCTTAACCAACAATGCCTGGAACTTAAAAAACAAAACAATTCTAACTCCAAAATGTATTGTAAGTTTGACCCTAAACCTAAACCCTGAGCTAGAAATTGACTTATGGCTCATGGGGTCCGGCAAAAGGTCCCCATGAGTCCAATTTCTTGTGGTTTTACTATACTCATTGGAACATTTGGTCCCCATGAGTATAGTTAGACCTAAAACACACACACAAACACACAAGCATTTTCAAAATATATGCATACATTTCCCCATGTCATCATTAATATAATACATTTGCAACAATTCCCCACGAAGTATGTTAACTTCAAGATTAAATCAACGTATTACGTATATTAAAGCAATCAAGTTTAATATGATCATTCTAAATTATTCACATGCAATGACAACATCAATCTGGTAATAACCAACATCTGGGTTGTTTTGCCCAACAGCCACATATTTTAATGGTTTGACTATACTGGAAATCGGCTGAACCAGTTTTTGTCCAGTGGGTCACAGTACATGTGCCAGAATCCTGCTAATAGCAAAGCTATTTTCCCATCAACCGCTCAGCGAGGTTACAGATTCGACCAATAACATACCACTGAGAGTACACTGATAAAGTACCTTGCAAAACCTGAAAGGTTCTCTACTGTATATGCTGAGTACCATGTAAGTTCTGCACATGTGTGGATGTCACTTATGTAAGCATGTGTATCTTGCCAGACATTACCATGATGTGAATCTGAAGGAAAAAGCCCTTAGATGAGGTTGTAACATATTTGTTAGCGTATATATTGGAAGTGGCTACTAATCTGACGGCTACATTCAACAAGCTTTGGTTTACTAGCTCCTAAAGTAATGCTCTGCTGCACCCCATACATAAAACTGTATATGTTCTTTTGCTCACTTAAGTGTCTTGAAGACACAAACCTTTGGATAGGTTGGATCCCAAACTTGTTGTAACGGTGTGTGCGGATGACATTTCTCAAATCTGGGTCCTCACCTTTGACAGACAGACGCTAACGCTGTGTGTGTTTTGTAGGATTGTAGATGGGGTGACTTTTTGGGCAACGGCTGCATTCATCATTCTGGCTCCGTCCATGTGTACAGCCAGACCGTACCTCTCCGCTAATGCCTTAACCTGAGGCAAACACACCACCACAAAGCAGTTACAAACCCAGAACTTTCCACGAGACCATTCAGCACCCACCAGAGGGTTACACTCACTCACTCACTCACTCACCTCCTTGAGGAATGGTAAGGGCAGCACACGGCCTCCCTGTATGTTGTGCGTGTTCTCCACACACACCAGGCGTGAGCGGGGGTAGTGGGCGTCAGGATAACCGTGGCGAATCTTGGACTCCAGCTGATCCAGGTCAAAGGTCCCATCAGGTAGAGTGGTCACTGTGGTGGAATGAACACCAGCCAGCTGGCACATGCGCACAACCACACATTCTTTCAGGGTGCAATTTACGGGTGCAGACAATGTGTGCAATCTGGGTGTGTGGGTGTTCACAGTACCTGGGCACTTCCTCCCTGCTCATAGATATGGAGGTGAGACAGATCCCCAACAATCATCTCATCTCCTCTCTCCCTGCAGTGTACCATTACTGGAATGCACATTCAAACACATTGTTACTTGTGATTCACATTCTGCACTCCAATTAAATGTAAAACAAGAACATATCCAGAATGCTCAAACCAACAACATGACAAGACAACACCCATAAAGTGGGTTCTCTCACCTGCTATGAGGTTTGCCATGGTTCCTGAGGGGACGTAGAGAGCAGCCTCCATCCCAAACAACTCTGCAGCCATCTTCTGGAGCTCTGCACACATGCCCCATAGACTGTTACAACATGCCAAACTAAATCAGGTAGAACAAAATGTAAAGGATACCTCTTAAACTGATTACAAAAAGAGTTTTAAGTGGACTAAGCAGAATGTTTTTACATTTGACTAAGTTATTGTTCATCTAGAAATGTGTTTGGTGAAAGATGTGTGAAATATGCTAATCATAATAATACGATAGGCAAGTCCAATCTTACACATCAGATATTCATCTGGGACTGTATTCATCAGGGACCGATTTTACTGACCGTTTACTGTCGGGTCCTCACCAAATACATCGTCCCCAACTTCGGCCTCTGCCATAGCTTGACGCATGGCCGCTCCGGGCTTGGTTACTGTATCGCTGCGAAGGTCCACTGTCCGGATAGAGGCATCCGAGACCACTGGCTTAGCGGTCTCGTAGTACAGTCGAGAGGGTCCTTCCTGTCCAAGCCCCACGGAGTACACATGAGGATGTTTTGGTATGAAGGGTCTCCGGTTTACCAGCTGTAACAAGCCACGAGCTGAAACCGTGAATGATTTTAAATACATGTTTGTCGTTTAAAACCACGCACTAAAACAGTTCACTGATCCATTGTTTTCGGAGTGAACTTTGAATCACTGTATTCGACAATCATTGATTTGAACGCAACTTCCGTAACCGTCCGTATTACAGATGAAAATGTAAACCGTAACTCCGACTCACCGTTCGCATTTTAAGGCTAGTACTGATTGGGCGGTCGCAAACGAACGGCTCTTGGTGATCTTTGGGAACCGCAATGATGAAATGAGCCATTCATTTGGCTTAATGATTACATTTCCAGTTAAAAAAACTGCGGTTTTCCAATAAGACAGACAAATACTCAACAAAGTTTGAATATCCACACTGTAGAAACAATAAACACTGGAGGGCGCTTCTTATGTTTCATGGAAAGCATTTATCATGGACAGTAAAAAAAATATAAAGCAGGTGATCGTATGTAGTTAGGATATATGCAACCTATTTGAGCATGCATTTCACGCTCTATTGCAATTACGGTGGGTGTACCAGTCTACGTTTTCGCCTTGACATTGGAGTTGCACTTTGTTAATTGTTGTTGATTTTCTTTTTAAACGAAATGCGGTTGTACAGCCAAGTGACTCAATCCATATCTACCGATCCTACTAGTGGGTATTGATTCGACACATGATGCAGATGTCCGCTTCAAAGTGACTCCCACGTGATTGATGACGACCCAACTTCGTTTGATCACGTGCTGATCCAAAGCTTGACGCAAAACTCATGCTTCGGAAGTACTTTCAAAACTAGAGATAGGACTGCTGAGCAGAACGAGCCGTCTCACTGAAAAGAGTCGGAATGCCCATCTAAAATAATAATTTTTTCAAGTCATAAAGGTGTTAAAACAATTCTAATTGAATCATCAAATTAAATCGTATTCCACCTAACCTCAATGTGTTTAAAAATACATTTGTTATGAAAAATTATTGTATTAAACATTTGCGTTTAAAGTTTAACTTTTTAATGTATATCAACAGTAAAAGGGCAGTAAAAATGTTTCAGTGAGTGAACTTTCCTCCATGATTTTCGACAGTGTGTAATTGGTTATGGAAGCATTTTGCCCTGTTATGAAAAGTGCCCAGTAGCCTGTACAAATGATGTCCGTGTGTGTAGTTTTTTTTGGAAACGATTGAATTCAAATATGTTATTGAAGACTGACATCAGCCTGCGTAGTCGGGCAGTAGTGCTTTTAAACTAGAACAACTCTGCCTATTTTGTGCCAAATGTCACTTCTGTTTTGAACACTTATTGATTACCTACTAGAAATTAGCGTGTACTTCTATGCATTTATTTATTTTCTGTGAAGTTTAAACACTTGACTAATGATAAAGGGTCCTCCACCCTCTGTCCGTGATGCTGAAATATGAGCCAAAATAGACACAATGAACAGTGTTTTCACGGCTCTAAGTTGCGCATTACACGCATTATGAATGTGACAGAGCATTGTAGGTCCTTGACGCCATGTCACATTGCCATACCTTGGCTTTTGCTGTAAAAACGCAACTAAATGTCTGTACAAGTCGTAATTCTCCGGGCATATACGGGTGCAGGTAATACTCTGGTTTGTAAACATACAAAGCTATAAAATGAATGGTGCGACTATAAACGGGGAATTACGGTAGTCCGAGCAGACCGTGAGAACGAATGTGTGTGCGAGCTTGAGCCTTCAGGCCTATATTAGTTTATTTCTTTTTCGTTCATCGAATTAGTTTATTATATTCATTTACATCTTTTGATTATTCATATCTTAATTTTTTTAATATGTTTTAAATATATACTACTCTTCTGATATGTTCACCTGCAAGAGACGGCTCTTAGAGCCGACTCGTTCGCGAACAACCCATCACTACTTCAGTTAGTGAGTTAGTGATGGGAAATCAAGGCTTTCTGTATGAGTTAGGATAAGATGGGGTAACTTGCCCCCCCTCCCCCCCCCCCAAGAACATTTTCTACCTTCGGACAGAAAATGTCTAATGTTAAGGGGAAAGGAATGTGGATGATGATTAGGCTTAGAAGAATAAACTATAAACGGAACCATATGGATGCAGTTCATAATATTTTTTTATATCTGTGAAAAAGCGTTTTTAGAAAATGTATCTATTTTCTTTGGACTGGAGTAACTCGTCCCCCCACATGGGGTCATTGGCCACTCAGGAATGTCTGCCTACGGACACAAAAATACAATTTCTGGTGAAGAAATGGTATGTGGATGACGATTTGATTTAGGAGAATAAACTTTAAGGTTACCAAACTTATGCAATTTATACTTTTTTTGAGATTTGATGAAATGTTTTAAGTAAATCGTTTTTTGTACTGGGTTAACAACTGGGCTAGTTACCCCAATAGGGTTTACACATGTATTCAATACATTTAGTTTGTTTTATGCATACATTTCATTAAAATTAATACTAATTACAGTTAACAAGCACAAACTGAGCTTTTGATTGTATTAATTACATGCATAACCATGAAGGGGGTAATTAGCCTCTGAGGGCCTGTTACCCCTTGTAGAAGGGGGCAAGTTACCCATAACACACTCATTCAGCATATTACTACTTAATGTATTCAGCATTTTCTCTCCAAACAAGTGGATTATTTATCTGAAGGCTTCACTACTTGTACATAAAACATTTTATAGATTTAACCTAATTGAAACATATCTCAAAATCTTTAAACATTTAAAAAAAATTAGATCAACTTACATCAGAAATATGTCAAAAGTTGTGATGACACAGAAAACATAAGCAACATCAGTGGCAAGCCATCGAAAGTGTTGGGCAAAAAATTTGGTCACACCTTGTGGGATTTGTGTAAATTACATGGGGGGGCAAGTGACCCCATCCTAACCTACCATACATAATTTGGGAAAACTGATATGAATGGTGATTTTTCAATGTAGGATGTTTTTTCTAGGCTTATAATACTTATGATGGGGGAAGGGGACGTGTTCAGCTTTAATCCATTACAATGTATTATAATTAAAATGTTTCTTTAAAATTTGTTATCTAGTTGATGTTAAATTTGTGTGGGATGGGGGGTCATTTCGCGGGCACCAGGGTTGTGCGTACGATCATTAATGCAAATAGACTAAATTAGTTCCGTTTAGCTCTATGACACATACTAGTAATTATTAAGCAAAATCAACAAAAGTTAAGAGCATACTGTAACAAATCCTGTAAACTGTAAAAAAAACAAGCCGCTTTCAGTAAATCCAAAGACGCGTAGCGCACTTCACGTAATCAAGAAGTGAGTGAGGTCGGGTGACTAGGAGTCAACGAAATTCACGTGCTAACGATAGAGCAGTAACGACCACAAATCCGAAGTAGTCAACAACTTCAACGTCAAAATTACAAGAAATACAATACATATAAACAGAATTATCAGTGTTATTCACTTCACCTGTCAGTGGTCATAATGTTATGGCTGATCGGTGTATATTATATAAGGTTTCTCACTCAGAAAGATTATCTTGCTCATTACAATCCATAGGTATAAAATAGCTTTAGACTGTCTATGGTTAACCAGAGTAACGAAGATTTTCAAGAAATAACCGGTAGGTGGCGCGAAGAAACATATCTTTAAATTCGCTCATTGATTTCTGTACACCAGCCGTCTGTGTCACCGGCCCATAACACTGAAAGAGTTAAAGTTTTTCTTCAATGCAAGGCATTAAGAGACAGCAAGTACATCTGTGCCATACATTAAGCTTAGTGCTGTATTAAGCTTAGTGCTGTATTATTCCCCAATCAGTTTACATTTCATCCAGTCGTTTAAATGTGAGTATTTATTTATACTGGTCATCAATGAATCATTTGCTTTTATAGTCCGTAGAGGAGGGTTTTCCGGTCAAAGTTTCCTTTGTAAGTCGGAAGTCGTGCAGTCTTAAGCCTAATGCGTTCACTCTGGTTATCAACAATTATCTTATATAACGACAATAATACGTATCTGGATAACAAGAACACGCATTTATTCATGTTTAACATTATTTAGATTTTGAGATTACATGCGTACATACCGCGTGACTAGATTAAAGTCACTGACAGGTAGCTGCTAGCATTAGATGCTAAGCTATGTATTTCTTGTAGCTGTCTGGAGCCGGGGAGGTGGACTTGTGGCATTAGTATCGATATAACGTTACTAACTATTCGTGTAAACTACATTCCTGCTTGCTTTAATGGAACTATTGTATTTCGTTGGTTATTAGCTCTCCGTTGAACCATTCAGGTAATGTGTCCAACGCGTCGCTGGTTTGCTAGCTATTGTATTGTTGTCGGTGGTTATTGTGTAAGATTAGCTAACATTAGCTGCTAAGTTGCTGCCATATGAGCCAATGACAGCTCCATTGATAGCTTTAGTTAGCGCAGTAGAATAGTTAACTGGATTTGGCTGTCGAATAATACACATTTTCAATACTATCAATGTTTGATCAAAACTATCATGAGATCATAATCATATTGCACCACTGCACTACAAAGGTACCTAGATAGCCAGTTTGTATTTCATGTCATAAACGCTCTGCACGTGAAGATGGAACCACTTTTGGATGAAGAGCAGACTTATTTGTAGCAGTGTACTTTTGATTAATAAAACATTCTCCTTACTCATCTTCAGAACTCTATCCAGCTGTCGGCTAAAATGGATAAATCCTCATATTTGTTTTCAAGGATATAGTGGAACAGGTAAGTTCATAAAAGCATCATGTCCAGTCACTCATTTCCTTTTGTCATTGATGACTGTAGCTAATTAATGTAAACAATATTGAACCTTTCTCCCTTGAGATTAGCTTGTCAAATATGAAGTGTGTTGCGCACAGTTACTGATTCCATCAGTATCTTTGCATTTCTGAGATAGAAATCCCACATTCCAGCTAAGTGGGAGGTGTGCCTGCTGTTGCTCTGCAAACATGTTTAGAGCAGATCTGCACAGACTAGTGTAGGCGTGCAGTGGGAGGAATGCCAGAGAAGTCGCTGTCCCTCCCCCATGCCATTGTGTCAGCACAATGCACTACATGTTTCAACAATACCCTTCAGAGAGGATAGGTGTTGGAAAGGAAAAAACAAGCATCAGGTGGATGTTGGCTCATTTGCCATCTATTGTAATCATATTTTGTTTGTGACAATATGTTATATCGCATCTGGACATTAATATGTGGATGATGTCTAAGATCTCATTGCCCCTGAGAACTAGGTTGGTCGAGGATGATGATTGACTAAGTTGTGACATTGCATTGAGTCACACAAACTTGAGTTCTGTGGTATAATGACATCATCCATGTTTAAGTTCATGACTTGCAAATGCAATACAACATGAATTGATATTTGCGGCATTGTGTCTTCACCATGTACTGAAATATGGCCTACACTGTTACCTGTCTTGTTCTCCTACATGTCGCTGGCGAGTCTAACCTAACTCTCTGTAAGTGGTTCTGTTTCACTGAGTTTTTGAAGATGTTCCTGCTTGTCAGAGATCTCTCAAGATGGCCTCAATTTGAATTGTGGGGTAACCACTGGGTGAGGCATCTGTTGATGTCATGATAGTGTTATTGTTGGAGTTGCAATGGGGTGGGCTACAGGCATACTGTTATGCAAAAGTAGGTTGGATGATTTCGGTGGTGCAATTCAACTCAAACAAATGTCTCTAACAGGATGTCTCTGACTACACATCCATCCACAGAATGTATTTGAGTCATGCCCTATAAAATAATCATGATAGCTATGACGGAAACAAAGTGGTCAGAACATTTTTTTCATGTTGAAAGACAATTTATCCTTTGATCCTGTTGGGATGATTTCATCTGGAAAATGAATGATGCAAGGACTGACAGTGAAAAGGTTTTTATGTGCTGATATTGATAGAATGTCAAACATATTTGTAAGTGATCTAGGAGTCATGATATTATTCATATTGTCCTCTAACTTAGTCTCTGGAATGCATGTGGTTAAATTGCCTGCAGTTAAAATAACCTATGGTCAACCACATCAAAGGGTGTAGAATGTGAACTTTCGTGAGCTTGTTGATCCTTTCTAATAAATACTGTGGATTTGTGATATGGTTTTACATGTCTGCCGTTTGACAAATACAAGTGATCTGGCGCTCATCTGCAGTGTCTGGTAGGCTACACACAATGTATTTGCAAGCTGTTGACAGAAGTGCTGGTGCCAAAATGGACAAAACATTGCAGTTGAAAAAATCGACTTCTGGCTGGTGCAAGCACAAACCCTCTCAGGCTGTATGTGTGTGATGACTGCAGAGCCAGTGACAGGGAGCTACTCCTTCCAGTCTCACCAATACTTATCTGAGGAAAAGAGCCCTTCATTTTGCAACACCTGGGCAGATGGGGGCGAGAAGCACAGAGGCACGTGGGTGGGAGACTGGAATGGATCGTAGGTGGAGATGTAGCCTTGGTAATGAGAAGCAACCAAAATCAGAAGAACAATAACTTGAGATGGAAAAGTTTGTGAGGATTAATGAAAGTGGAGGAGGTCCTTAGATAACAAAGTGTTATTGTTCTCAGGTCTGTTCTGTTACCTTCAGTAATGTACTCCCTGGGTAGTAAACGCTATTGTCATGAAAACCAACAGAACCACGTTTTAGTGTTGACATGGCTTTCAGAAATGATGCACAAAGCCTTAAATCAAGCACTGGGGTAAAGTTGTTTTCAGCTGAAAAACAATACTTCAAGGGTCAGAGGTCAAGGAAAGCGCAAATCCCAGTTCCTCTGGATAGTTGACTTAATAATCCTTAGCCCGCAGCCATGCATTCTTGAGTTGGGTGTTCTTGCTGCGTCTGAGTTCTGTAGTTGTACAAGAGATGTTCAGTGTTTTGTTGGCATGTACCAGCTTGTCCCATGTTTTATTTCCCAGTCCTGAGAGGGAGAGTTGGCCACATCTATCTACCCTAAAGGCCGTTGCGCGCTTTCCGATCACAGCGTGGTGGGCTTTTCCCGGCTTACAGTGTATGACAGTTGTGATGTTTCTGTTTCATTCTATTGTTTTCTGCAGCAGCTTTGTGTGTGGAAGGAAGCTGTTAGGAAGAGTTTTGCTAGAAAGCAACCATAACCCATCTGCAGTCGCATTAACCTTAAACTACTCACACTGACTTGGTTTCCTGTAGCTTATGTCGACATTTACAATGAAGTTTGCCTAGAAAGTAGATGGTAGACATTCCTGTCACTGTTTGTTTTAGTTAAACTCTTTTCAGTTGCATTTTATTTACTTCAATAGCACATTTTGATGTGAAGTTTTAAAAAGATAGGCAAAGTGTTTTATTAGTTTTTTGTTGCGTGGGATTTGTCAACTCTCACACATTTCTTCCCTTCACATGGTATTGTTGCTACAGGCCCTGTGCCTGTCTTGCTCAATCAGAATCTCGGGTCACGCGGGGTGAGCACAATGCAGAGGGCGCACACCATTTTCCTCCGGTAGTATATTTATTTTTCAAGCGTGGTCTCAACTCTCGAAGGACCCAGCTTTTGAATAAATGTAGCAGCTGACGGAAACGTTAGCGATACGACATGCTGGTTTTTTTTGCTCTTACTTTTAACTACAACCCTGTTTCCAAAAAAGTTGGGACACTGCGTAAAGTGCAAATAATTTAAACCTGCATTTAGCCTAATTGGAAATAGTAGAAAGACAACATATCTAATGTTGAAACTGAGAAATATTATTGTTTTTGGAAAAATATGTTTTGAAATTAATGCCAAAAAGGTTGGGTCAAGGGCATGATAATTGCTGTGTTGCATCTCCTCTTTTAACAATACTCTGTAAGCATTTGGAAACTGAGGAGACCAATTGCTGTAATTTAGAAAGTGAAAATGTTTCTGTTCTTGATATAGGATTTCAAAAGTTATGGGTCTCCTTTGTCATATTTTTATTTTCATAATATGCCAAATGTTTTCAATGGGTGACAGGTCAGGACTGCAGGCAGGCCAGTTTAGCACCCGGAGTCTTTTACTACAGAGCCATGCTGGTGTAATACAAGCAGAATGAGGTTTGTCATTGTAGCTGAAATAACCAAGGTCTTCCCTGAAAAAGACATTGTCTGGATGGCAGTATATATTGTTCAGCATTAATGATTTATTTACAGATGTGCTAGTCACCCATGCCATGTGCACTAATGCTCCCCCATGCCGTCACGGATGCTGGCTTTTGAACTGTGCTGATAACAAGCTGGTCGGTTCCTCTTCTTTTTAGTCCGGAGGACACGGTGTCCATGGTTCTCAAAAACTATTTTACATTTTGATTAATCTTAAATGAACTTAAGTCCAAAGAAGGTGGTGGTGTTTCTGGATCTTTTTCGTCTGTGGTTTCTTCTTTGCATGGTAGAGTTTTAACTTGCATTTCTGGATGCAGTGATGTACAGTGTTTACAGGCAATGGTTTTCGGAAGTGTTGTGGTAGTCTGTTTTTAATACAGTGCCACCTGAGGAACCCCAAGTTCACGGCAATCCGGTATTTAAAAAAAAAAATTGTTTTCTGGATCTTTTAACGATATTATGTATCGTAGAAGATGAGATCCCCTATACGTTGAGAAACGGTGTTCTTAAAATGTTTCCCTATTTGCCTGCATGTTGTTCTGTTTATACCCAATCACGCTACTGACCTGTGGCCAATTTACCTAATAAGTTGTGTGAAATTCTGCAATTTGTTTTTGGTGCCTTTTCCAGTTTTTTGTTGCCTCTTTCTCAACCTTTGATAAAATGTTGTCTTTGTACTATTTATTTACATTTTACACAGCTTCCCAACTTTTTGAAACAGTGTTGTACATTGCTGCAATAATGGAACGTGGAAAAAAGAAAAATCCAAACTTGTCAATTGGATTCCCATAATATTTTTATTTCGTATTCTAATTTTCATTTGTGGCATGTGTATTTTCTTCGGTGACATTCATTTTATGGAATGTATCTCGATCCATGGAAACCTGGTTAGAGTCTCGGACAGTGTTTAAAAGAAGCAAAGAAAAGGGAATTAGCTGTCCAGTTTGTATTGTATAAGACTTCAACAGTTTTGTTCAGTCCAAGCTCTAATACGCACCTAAGTTATCCAAATGTGTTCTATATTGAAATCCATTAAGTTAATAATTTGAATCAAGTCTGTTAATATCTTTTGGACTGTTGCCCACCCCTATTGATACCGTCTTTTCTACATTTCTCAACCTAATCAACCTCTATTTTCGATACCTCACAGGTCTCTGTCACCCTGGCAACCCTGGAGCCACAGTGTGGGGTGGAGCCAAGTCCCGGCATCATGGTGGTTGCCGTAGCGGCCGGCTCCGCCCCCAGCCCGCAGAGTGAAGCAGTAACCAATGAGCTTCAGGACCTGACTCTAACTCCCGCTCCAAACGACATGCCTGTGCGGGACCGGAAAAATGGTGAGTTCGTGTCTCAGCCAAAAAGTACCCTCCTGTACTGGGTCACCACCTCCAGCTGGAACTATCAGACATTCCATATTATATTAAGCGTATCTCTCATATCAATATGAAGGTTATGTATCAACTCCAAGGCCATGAGTAATATATATGTATTTTTTAATCATGTGACCTGATCAGAAAATATCTGGTCTCGTAATCCAGAATGAACCCTTTTTAACAACACATTAGTGATGTCATACCCTAATGCCTCGTTTCCACTGGTGCCAAACACTGGCATTTTACCCCGAAGTCCAGACAATGTTCTGATTCCATTGACATGGACTGGTGCCAAGCCCTGGATGTTAGGATTTGGGGGGGGGGTAGCAGGTTAGCGCGTTACGTGCCGCATGTTGTGGTATTCGAATAGCAAATGTGTATCGTTTGCAATGTCTGAGGCTCCCCGTAATGGTTTTCATCCGATCTAACAAACAGATCCCTGATAAAATAAAGATAATAAAGCACAAGTACATGGATGCAAAGACTCTCAATGGAAAGAGGTGACATCAACTCAATAAAAGAACGGAGCGATGAGACTGTATTATAAACAAACTGAGCATGGCGTTATTTATATTTTACTACCAGAGAAATGTTGCCAAGTCACACTGATAGTTTACTTTTCCCTCCCCATCGGAGCCCCTCAAGTCCTTGGTACTAAACGTACAGTCAAAACAAGAAAGTCTAGAGCCAACATTAGCATCAATCACCATGTAACCCTGGTACCGAGGTAAAGCACTAGTGGAAATGCGTCATAAAGGACTTTCCCTTGTTAGTGTTCCACATCATGCTCATTTTGAGTAGGCAAAAGATAAGATGGGAGTCCTGTGTTAAGAGTAGGATGGATAACCTGGAGCCTCACTTTATCGTGTATTAATGATAAAAGGTGGTGCCTTAGTGGTAAGCCCACCCCCTGACCCGCCCCCCAACCCGCCCCCCAACCCGCCTCAGGGCACCACTCCCCATTAACAGCCCCCTACCTGTACTGCTAACATACCAGGCTAGCTGGCTGCTAGTTGCAGACATGTTGGAGCAGGACCTTCACGCTCTCTTACATGCTACATTGTGGTGTTGAAGGAACAGGCCATCAGTCCATTACATCTGTCTGGTGCAGAACCGTGGTCTTGAGGCCACGGGATGTGACACGTATGGCACCCTACCGGATGAGCTCTGGTCCAAAGCTCTGGCCAACATAAGGACTAGGAAGGCATTTGGGATTCGCCCTCCTTTCAGTACGCGACATGTTAATGTCGCGCGTGGCCGGCATGACGTCGTGTCTCAGCGGTCTTTGGTTCCACTGACTGTCATGCTTTACACAGTTTTTTTTGTGTATTTACAACCTTTCATGTTGGATTTAAGTGTGTGGGTATGCATTTTCACATGAAGAGGTGTTTGTCTCTGTTTGCCTGTGTCAGAGATAGAAAAGGGCGGGGGAAAAAAAGACAGAACGATAAAGGCAAATGTCAATATTATTTTCTCTGATAGTGTGATTTTAGAAGAAAGGCTGTGGTGAAGTGAATCCGCTACAACTTGTTGGGGAGAAGATGATGAGGCCATTCTGTAATAATGTCTTTGAAAATAATTTTGCACTTTAGGGCATTGGGGGCTGGGGGTTGAGGGGGTGTATTAAAAGGAGTTAATGGGTGGGAGATGATAATGGGGAGTTGTCCGAAAGACAGAATTGCATAACTCTGAAATTGAGAAAATAATGTCCAGGGGGAAGGAGGAAACCAAGAGCTGGCGAATGGGGAGCAGTGGTGTTAACATTCAAGGGACTGGGAATGTCGATCAGAGAGGCAGGCAGACACCAGGGATATTTCTTCTTTTCTCCTGGACTTTTTCTTCCTGAGCAACAACAGCAGTGACCTCCTGCCTGAAGACTGTCTGCCTATCTAACAAAAAGAAAATGTCACAGACTGGGAAAAAGTAGGCGTCGCCCGAGTGAGGTTAAGAACTAAGGGCTGTACTTGGTTGGAATCCAAGCTATAAGGAAGGAAAAATCTCACTGCCTCAAACACAGACCCAGCTCACCCTTTCTGACAGGGCGTGAACCCACTTGCAGACAGGTAGAGCAGTCAGGGATTGGGTGCAGCCGATGTTCGAGGAAGCGAGGTTTACCAACACAGTCTCGCAAACAGGCAGTGTCGTTTGTGAGTCTCGTGGATATTTACTGACTTTTTGCTCTGGGAAACGCAACGGTCGGCCGGCTGCCTGTCTTTTTGTCTGTTCTGTCTCGGCGTCTGCATCGTTGAGGTTGGAGGGAGGTTGAACTGTCCTGGTGGAGAGGGATATGGCCATACACTCAGGTAAAGACCTCTCTCTGTCCTGACTGTTTGACTGTCAGCGGTGTGTTGTTGTTCCTCTCAGCTGTAAGTACCTGGAACCTTTGACAGTGTAACTTCAACGGGCCGACTATTCGCCGTGTCAAGTATTTATTACTGTGTGTTAAAGCCACAGTCACTCTGTAATCTCACGACCAATTGAACACAGAAAACAAACTCTTGCCATTCATTCATAGGCTGCTGGCATTAGCGTTACGACTTTATCTAATGCTAGTATAATATATAGTTTGACGTGTGTATTTGCTTCTGTGGCATCCGAATGAATGGGAAAAGTGGCTGTGGATGCAAAGAAACCTGTAAGGAGTCCTGATTATGGGGGTCTGGTACACTGTTCTTTCTGAAATTATCAGCTTTATTTAAAGCTTGTGGACTGACCAGGACCGACCACTCCTGCAGGATCGGTCCGGGACGCTGGTCCATGTCCCGTTTGTCAGCTCTTCTGATTGTTTCGATGAATGGGTTTGAAGAGGTGCTCTGAGATGATCAGCTGCTAGGAGCCCTGCCCACGGCTCCAAGCCCACGGCTCCAAGCGTGTCTTGTCACCCGGCCACTCTGTCAGTAATGAATAGGGGAGAAAAGCAACCGATCACCTTTGATGATCCCCAAACTGCCACCGTTCCCCTCACACCTGTGTCGGTGGCTGAGCCAGGGCGTCAATGTTATTGCATGGCTAAAGGCAGGAGAGAACAGGGGGAATTGTAATGGGGTCCATTCAGAACATGTTAATTCAACACTTGTCTTGTGTAGTGCGATCTGAGTGAGTGTTGTCGGCTACGGCCCTTCACTTCTTCCCAAGGTTCCACTAAAGGAAATGAGTTACAAATCTAGAATCTCGGACATGGATTTGCATATTGGGAAAGTTAATGTGATTTTGCAATCCTATTATAGGCATAAAATCTAGGCTATTGGATATTGTCTGCAGATAGAACATTCCATTGCGTTGATGTCACCCATGTCCACTGTTTTTGTTAGCTACCGGCTACGTAAATAATTACATATATGTACGCACAAACCAAACATTGAATGGAGAAAAGAGCTGCCCAACTCTCACATTCTGTCCCCCTCTCCTGTTGCTCTCAGTGTGGGTACAGTGCGAGGGAGGCAGCCTGTAGGCTTTGGAGCTTTCTAGCAGCTGTAGAGGAGCTGTGTGGTTGGCTGTTATGTAACCAGGAGGGAGGCGTGCCAATAGCCAGGCAGCCCAGAATACTGTATAGGCTCTAACAGGCTCACCCTGGCCCTGAACCGGGAATACAAGTGATGGACAGAAAAAGGGAGGAAAAAGCGAAGAAGGTGGGATGGACTGGAAGAGATTTTGTCCATGCAGAAAAAAGCCAGCAAAGAGACAGACAGAGATGGATGGAACTGGTATAAAACATGGACCGACCAACAAGGGCATTTCCAGGAAGGAGGCGCTAGTTTCAGCTTAGCAAAAAGACCCGCAGCTGTCTGTCATCCACTGTTACAGCAGCACACTCTTTTTTCATCCCATCATTCGTCTGTCCATCTGTCCTTGTAGAGGCTCTATTTAGCCTTCGTTTCCTCTGGCTTATCTCTGTTAGTGTCCACACGCAAAAAAACACAGAGATGCGCGTACATACCCATGCAAAATTCCCTCGCACCTATATGAATGCACAAACATCAAGCCAATGCTTGTTACTGTTGTGAAATACTCCTCGGTCACAGAGCCTGATTGCTGCATATCACACTGCCAGAACATTCCTCAGGACCGAATGACATCAGTAAACCTATGATTAGTTATCGAGTTGACTTCTTATACAGAAATCAAAATTTAACAGTCTACTGGGTTGTCCCTTCAAGCTTTAGGAACTGCTGGGCTAATCAACCATACACACAGCCGGAGCCCGTTGCTCTTGGAAACGGCTGCTACCGTTCAAAGATGTTCATCCACACAGGCATTCGCATGCATAATGTACACAGATAAGCTTTCAGTACACATGCATGAATATTCACACGTATTTCAGAAAAGTACAAGTAGGATGCACTGTAGTTCACCATTGGAAAAGTGTCTACTGAATGAATATCAGCGTCTAAATAAATCCAGTTTAGCGGCGGCGGCCGTAGTCACTGGAACACTTCTTGTTTTTAACACTCATATCGGTCCAAATCTAAGTCACAATGGAAATGAATTTCCCTAGTGATTCATAGTAAACACTGTCTTAATGTTCTAGTGAAGATTAATGTCTGACCGAGACACAATTGTAGGCTTTGTTTTTCTTGTTCTGACTCATCTTGAAGGACATAAAGAGCTTGATAAGTAGGCAGATAGGGTGCCAGGTTAGGGCCTCTCGTCACTAAACTTTCCTTGGAAGCTCGTTGTATCCATTCGGTTAATCTTAAACTTCCTTCACTTAATAAATGTGCACACTGTCACCATAACAACTGTCTGACACGCCTGTTTGCGCTTCAGTGTAAAGGCATAGTTTAAGGGGTACTGATGTAACTGAATGGGTGATTGCTTTACATACATTTGTGGTCTTGTATGTGTTTTGCTATTTAGCTTGATAAACACTTCTTTCCTACCAGGTCCGGAATAGCCTCAACTGTATGGGATCCATTGTTAGCGAACTTGTAATGTTGGCAAGCATGTGTGTGGTTGGGGCTATTGAGGTTAGGTCCCTAGTCTAGCAGTATGTTTAACTTCCCTTTCACACTGATTAATGCTTAGGCTAAAAGTTTTTTTAATTTTTTTATTAAAGTGATGTATTCAAAACTATTGATTACTTTCCTAACTGGAGCTATGTTAGTTTGTGAAACATGATTTTAGACTGGTTTGTAATAATGGTTTGTAATTATATTTCAGAGTAAAAGTTTGAAATGCATCAGGGAAGCGCAGATATGGTCTTTGATGATATTTTCCCAAGTTTGATATACTGTGTACGTAGTTCTGTCCACTCTGTTTTTATAGGTTCTGTCATCTTTCCTTTTTTTAGCTTAAACTTGTTCATTTCTTTTGTAGGAAGACAGCAAATTCCTTTCCGTCTAGAGGTAACGTTGATAAACATGACTTTCTGTGCCAAGAGCAATTTCTTCTTTCAGTTTCTCTTCTGACCCTGTTTTTTAATTAGATGTCCCCCTAGTTTGGGCAATGCTGTGAGTCTTAAAAACATCACGTTATTTTGTTAAACACCTGAGGGATGGTCTGGAGAGAAGTTTTATTTTGGTCTGTATGTGTTTGGTCTGTTCTGTGTTGTCCTACTGTCTTTCCTAGCACCAGTTGTCCACCAAAGTCTTGGTTCGTGTCTTGACTATGAGAATGTTTTGACTGACGAATGGCTTAAAAGCCTCATGGGGAATGCAAACTGTCCCTCGATTATGCTGACCGGGGGAGGCCTAATCGACAGGGATTTCCTGATCTCATCATGCTGTAACAGCTGTCTGTCGCAGAGTGAGCTTCCTGGTAGGAAGAGCATGTTGAAAAATGCCCAGTGGCTTGATATGGATGCCTTGGAGAAAGACATGATGTTCAACTCTTCAATCTGTTGGGGGTTGGCACAATGAGATATATAATTAATAATATATTCATAAAATAAATTCAAAAATGGATTTAGCAATTACACATTTTCCCTTTCCTGAGGGACAGCAGTGTGTGGTACTGCAGATAGTGATCAGGAATAGGTATTGCAGATCTGGGATTTCTTCATTCAGCGTGAATCAAACAGGAGCTTTCCATTGTCCAGCCTAGGTGGACTGCAACCATAATGGGAAGGCAAGGGGGCTTGGGGTTTATGGGCTCCAATGTGTGTTTTGTAACCAAACCATGACTTGTGTCTGGAATGGAACCCTGTCTCTCATTCTTATTCTCTCTGTCTAGTCTCTCTCACTCTGGCTGCCCAAACGTTCATTTGTTCCATTTTTCCTGACCGGCGTCCCTGTGTCGCTCTGCCTCATTACCGGATGCTAACTTGCTCCGGAATTTGCACACCTCAGTCGACTCCTGTAGCGGTCCTCTCCTACACTCCGTTTTCAGCTGACTCTGTTTGCCCTGCAGGGTTTGGTTGCATGTCTGGCCTTGTGCAATCCATGGTTGTCCAACAGTACATGTTCCGTAATCATCACAATACCTGTTCCGACATCACAGTACCTGTTCCACATCAGTCTAGAGATCACCAGGCAGCACGGAGAGTTCAGATGTTCACCATGAACCTATTACCAGACAAGCTGCATGTAAAAGTGTTGCTGAAAAATTGTTAGATGCCGGGTGTCTTTGCTTGATGAGCTTCAGTCTCATTGAACATTTGTCGATCATCTGCAGTTTTCTGGCCAGCAAACCATTTATAACACAGGGAGTACCCTAAAAGTTCCTCTTGAAATAAACCTTAAATACTGCAATCAATGTTCTTAGTATTGAATATTTCCTTTTTATAACTGGCCACTTGTTTATTATGAATCAACAATGATTTCTTTACTTTGATTGCGCTTGATGTTTTCTCATCACCATAGCTGACATCTTCACGTCAGGCCACGCTAATTCATCTACTTCAGTTTCTGACACTGCATGCCAAAGCAACATACAAGAGGGAAAAATCAGTGAGCTCTGCACCCTAGTCTGGCAGATGAGTCCCATCAATAGGTCTGCAGCGTTTGGTTGTGTGTCTGTCTGCCCTGCAGCGTTTGGTTGTGTGTCTGTCTGCCCTGCAGCGTTTGGTTGTGTGTCTGTCTGCCCTGCAGCGTTTGGTTGTGTGTCTGTCTGCCCTGCAGCGTTTGGTTGTGTGTCTGTCTGCCCTGCAGCGTTTGGTTGTGTGTGACTGTCTGCCCTGCAGCGTTTGGTTGTGTGTCTGTCTGCCCTGCAGCGTTTGGTTGTGTCATCAAACCTGTCCTCTACATTCCCAAGGTGCTGCTTTGCCATCAGTGACTTGACAACAAGACCTGCCAAACACAAAACATATATCCTCTATTCGCCATCCTTTGGGAGCCCACATATATCCCCTATTCTCCATCCTTTATTACACAACACTGCTTCGTTAGCAGTCAGGTGCACAGACCGACTTGCATATAATGGCACCGTTCGCTTCCTGGCCTGCTGCTAGACTCTGCTGACTGATAGGTGTGACATCACAGGGACTGGGCGTGGCCACATGCTCTGGCCATGGATTATGATGTGGGTGACTAATGCTCCCAACCCTGGTCACATTTGCCCCAGTGGGGCCGCATCAGACTGTTTGTCGTCAAGTCTGTGTAGTGACGGACACTGAGACTGACCTACCAGAGTGACAGGAAGGGTGGGGGGCATCCCCACGGAATGTAAACACCCTGGAGACTCAGTGAATTAGAAGGGAAGGGAGCAACAGGAAGAGGGGAAAAACCACCTGTTTTCACTAGAGGAATTTTAATGACTGAGTTTACATGTCTTTGACGCTAGGGTGTTTAGGGGGTGGAAACAATGTACCACGGAGGCAACGTGCACGCACGCACGCGTATGGAGGGAGTGGAGTGTGTGGTGTGGGAGGTTATTGGCCTGGCTTTGTGTCTCCAGGTGTTCTAGTCTTCTTTCCCCAGGACTGGTTGACCCACTGAGGTGTCCTTGGTGAGGGAATCATTGCCGGACATGTTCTTTCATGCATGTCACAGTCTCTTTTTCCCCCTTCACTTTCCTAAGCTTATAGCTCACTGGATGGGCATCTTAACACCTCCAGTCCCCTGTGTAATACAACATGAGGGGACAGTTGGAAACACTCAGGGTGGTTTGTCTTTGGCTCCTGTGTAATACAACATGATGGGACAGTTGGAAACACTCAGGGTGGTTTGTCTTTGGCTCCTGTGTAATACAACATGAGGGGGCAGTTGGAAACACTCAGGCTGGTTTGTCTTTGGCTCCTGTGTAATACAACATGAGGGGACAGTTGGAAACACTCAGGGTGGTTTGTCTTTGGCTCCTGTGTAATACAACATGAGGGGACAGTTGGAAACACTCAGGGTGGTTTGTCTTTGGCTCCTGTGTAATACAACATGAGGGGACAGCTGGAAACACTTACAACTAAAGAGGTTTGGAGTGGACCGATCTTCTAACTGTTATTGCTGAAGATGGGAAAGGTTTGTTGGACTTTGCTCCTGTTTTGTACACCTCTTCTAGTTAATTGTGTTTGGCCAAGGTGTTCTGGACAGAACGTGGGTTGAGCCGGTCAAGATAAGAGTCAACTGTCTCCCCAGCATTACAACGTTGAGTCCGTCCCTGTATTTGTTTATGGCCAGGAACAAGTGAATGGGTCTGCAATTACGCCACCGTGTGTGGGTGTGTCATTTGTGTGCTTGTGCAATTATGCCAGCGTGTGTGGGCGTGTCCTCTGTGGTGTGGGCGTGTCCTCTGTGGTGTGGGCGTGTCCTCTGTGGTGTGGGCGTGTCCTCTGTGGTGTGGGCGTGTCCTCTGTGGTGTGGGCGTGTCCTCTGTGGTGTGGGCGTGTCCTCTGTGGTGTGGGCGTGTCCTCTGTGGTGTGGGCGTGTCCTCTGTGGTGTGTGGGCGTGTCTCTGTGGTGCGTGTGCGCATGTGTGAGTGCGCATGTCTGTCTGTCGTGGTGTATTGGTGTGTGTCTGTCTCTCGTGGTTTGTATATATCAGTAACCCAACCCTGCAGCTTCACAGGGTATACTGAACTGAATATATCCCTGTTCAGGCCAGCTGTCCTTACTATTTAAAACAGGGGGCAACGTGGGGTGACGGGGGTCCTCTGAGGCCTTCTGGACAAGCCACAGAAAGGGGAGTAGAGCTCTACAGGCATTCAGTTTGGTACAGGATGTGTCCCCTCAAATCACCAATCTGTAGTCTGCGCTGTCATGACTCAGTGGGGAGATGGGTTCCAGAATGGGATGATTCCACAGGTCACTGCAGGGTTCCACTACATCCAGAATGGGATGATTCCACAGGTCACTGCAGGGTTCCACTACATCCAGAATGGGATGATTCCACAGGTCACTGCAGGGTTCCACTACATCCAGAATGGGATGATTTCACAGGTCACTGCAGGGTTCCACTACATCCAGAATGGGATGATTCCACAGGCCATTGAAAAAAGGGCTTCATAAGATAAATTTGATTGATAGACTGAATAGAATTTTCATTCTAGTCACTGACTGGGGTCCTGCATGTACCTATGAATGATAACTCATTGAAACCATTACAAGAATTGACAGAATATAGAGTTATTTTTTGTTGTTGTTGGTCAACAAGACCCTCTCCCTTGAGTCAGCTTGGCAGCTGTGTCTGTAGGTTCAGCTGGGGAAGGGAAGGTATGTGGGCCGGGGATTGTAACAGTGAATGAATGGCAACAGCTGAGCAGGAGGCAGGAGAACTCTATCAGTAATGTGTATGCTTCTCTCTCTCTCTCCTCTCACTCTCCTCTCTCTCCCCCTCATGTGAGGAGCGGCAACCAGACCAGCCTCTCACTCTCTCTGGGCTCCGCTCTCTGCTGCTGTCCTCTTTCAGTCCTCCCTTATCCTGTCTTTTTTCAGCTTTTCTTTACTCTGTGGATTTCCACCGTCTCATTGGGCACCTAATTAGATCGGCTCTGTTGTTCTGAGCTGATTGTCACGACGAACTGAAGTGGGGAGAGAAAAACACAGACGTTCTTACTCAAAATGCAACGCAAGCTCTCTTCAGTCAAATCACATGCTCTGTTTTGATTTGACATTTTCGAGCTAACTTACAAGCACTTTCAGAAGTCAGCTGGACGAGGGATGAACTAGGTATCTTCTCCCTGCATCAACGTTAGTGAGAGGAAAGCCAGTACGTTGTCGATGTCGTTTGTTGTTGACAAGATCTCTTCTAGAGGCCTTCTGCTGCTTGTTTTTGGCTACTATTTCGCATTCGAGTCTTGAACGACAACGCCTCTGTTTGAAAATTAAAGAGTTTATTAATAGTAAGCCTAAACGGTCATGCTGGACACCAACTACTTCCTGTCCTTGGTCCCTGCCCACTTGGACTTTCCTCCAATGGGAGGAGAGCTGGGCAAAGAGGATTCGAGGATGGACTATGACAGGCATGCCTATCATAGCCTGAAAGAAGGTGGGTGTGTTAAGACTTGCAGTGAAGCAGCGAAATCACTGGGTTTAGTGTCCTTAAGGATATATGTTGCATGTTTATGGTCTAGCGTAGTCTTTGGGTATCAAGGTCTTTGATTACCAGTCTCTGTTCAAATTCTAATAGGCCCTCTATTGATGCATGACATGAGGCTATGGCTGGTCCTCCTCCTGTCTGACTGTCTTCAACTCCCTGGTGGTGGTGTGTAGTCATCAAGCTGAAGTCCAAATGGTGATGTCATTGGATCATTACCAGATTTAGCAAACAGAAATGTTCCAAAGCCCATGCCAGTTACCAGGCTGTTGAGTGTTTTTTTAGGCTGTTGAGGGTTATTATCATGTTGCATTTTCAGCCGTTTGATTGTTTTTAGGCCGTTTTTTCTACTTCAGAAAGCTGATCTGGTGCTTTATAGGCGCGCGTGTACGTGAGAAAACGTGCATTCAGGTGTAGGATGGGCTGGTGCCAGGTCTCTTGGGGACAATGGCAAACACATTTAACTTGACCTAATGACACTGAATAATACTGGGATTAGCTCCTGTTGGCCATCAGTTGGCCCACTATCTCATCATTTTTCTTTCTGCACTGCTCTCCTATTTCTATTCTCTGTCCTCAATTTTAGCCCCTCTTCTTTACTCTTCTTTATTCTCTGTCCTTTTTCTTTACTCTCTGTTCTCATCTCTCCTCACCTCTCTTCAACCTTTTTGAAGTCCCAGTCTGGAGTTTTCTGATGTGTAGCCCTCTGTCCATCCTTGTCCTACTTCCTGCATCACTGCTGCACCCACAGATCTCATCTTGTTGCTTGGGTTTATACAGAATCCCTCTCTTGCTTTCCCTTTTCATAAAGGAATTAAGACCTGGAAAAATGTGGGTCTGGACTGATGGGAACTCACATTTCTCTATAAAATATGTAATGTCAGCAAGAATTCTTGACACTAATATTGAGTGACTAGAGGCTGAATTAAAAGAGGAAGAGACTTCAGAATGACCTGCCTCATAGCAGAGCACATGAAAGGAAAGGGTAAACCTTTATCTAGAAGGCAATTATGAGAGATGTGAGGTGATGAGAGTGAAAGTGTTATGTTGTCCCCCCCAGAATAGAGCTTTTCTGCTACCTGAGGGTGACGTCGCCTGAGTCAGACATCTCATATGTTACATGTGTCTGTGTGTGTCTGGAGAATGTGTTGCCATTGAGAAAGACCAGTGTACGTTTGTTTACAGCCAGGGTTCAAATCCCCTAGATGCTGTGCGGTTGAATGTAAGACTCGGAACAGCTGACCACTCTGACGCTCCCCGGCATGGCTGATGATATCATGGGGTCAGGCGTCCCTGACAGGTGGTCCCTGCCTTAAAGGGCCAGGCAGCACGTTGGCCGGAGTCTGGCCGACCCACAGACGGAGAGTCTAAACACCAGCGGCCCACATTGGCTTCCATCTTGGGTGTGTGGTTCCATTCAACCATGGAACCGTCTGAGAAAAATACATACAAGAAAGCCTTATACAAAATACTACAAATACTTGAGGGGCTGAATAGCAGAACAGAGAGATTATCTGGTGTCAGTATCTATGTGGTGACTTAGCAGTGACTGCACGACAGATAGCGGTCTGGTACGGCGTTGCCTGACATGCAATACAAACCATTATGTATTTCCTGCCCTGCACCTATCTGCATTTTTCACATTCATTAGATCGCAAAGTTTGGCTTGAATATGCAGGCTAATTGAAGGAAGACCATCAATAAGATGAATGGTGGTGGGAAAACATGTGTGCCTGACCGACAAGGTTGACGGCGAGTTTCTCAGCACAGCTTCTCACTCTCTGACTCAATTTGGAAGATGTGTTTCCTGTTTTCATAATGACAATGTCAGCTATACATGCCACCCGGACTCGCTCACTCAATAAACTCAGCGTACAGCCGTTGACAGTTTAGAAACAGGAAGTGTGTAATACTAATGTACTCCGCCCACATTTACCCCACTTTGCAGCAGCTTTAAAAAAACTGTGAGAGAGGAAGTGAAAGAGAATTAAATATATATAGCGATTGAGAGAGGCTTCTGTCCATTGAGTCATGCTGTGTCTGTCCTGCTCCTGTGTTTGTTGACAAAACTGTTCATTGTATGGTGACATTCTGGACCTGAAACTCCTGTTATGAAGAGGTTGTTGCTGTTCCTTCCATGCTGGCTGTTGCTGATTCTCCCCTACTTTTCTCTGTCTGCCCTCATGCAGTCCTCCAGCTCAAACTACAGCAGAGACGCACCCGGGAGGAGCTGGTCAGCCAAGGGATCATGCCACGTAAGTAACACCTTCCTCTGGATCACTGGGTTCTAGACCGGCCCGTGGAATTGACTGCCACCTTGTATGACATACTAGCATGGTGCCTGGTCCTTGGACTTGACAGGCCAGGCCTGTTAGCATTGTGTTGTTATGTGGTGTTGTGTTGTTATCAAGTGGGCCAGCCAGCTTCCCCTTCTGTGTCCACTTCCTGTTATGTGTAATGTTCTGTTCAGTAGCTGAGGAGATTGAATAGACTGTGTGAAGGAGGAAGTGTGTAAGCTAGCTTTAGATGTTACAGTAGAAAGCTGCCGACTTGCACCCTAAAACTTTCAGTCATACTGTCTTGAGAAGGCACCCTAAAACCTTCAGTCGTACAGTCTTTACATTGCACCCTAAAACCTTCAGTCGTACAGTCTTTCCATTGCACCCTAAAACCTTCAGTCGTACTGTCTTGAGAAGGCACCCTAAAACCTTCAGCCATACAGTCTTGAGAAGGCACCCTAAAACCTTCAGTCGTACTTTCTTGAGAAGGCACCCTAAAACCTTCAGTCGTACAGTCTTTAGAAGGCAACCTAAAATGCCCACATTTACCCTCTCCGAAGGGCTTGACCCCTGTCCCTGACATTCTTTTATGCGTGCTGTCAATTCAGGAGGTGCATCTGTTGTGATGGTTTCAGGACCAAAGGCCTAAAGCAAAGTGACTGACCTGGCCTGAAGATGGAACTATGCTCTGCTCGCCCTCTGAAAGATAACAACCGCAGACAGACATACAGGACTTTATTACAGATTAGTTCAGATTACTTCCTGTGGAGAAGGAATTAGTAACCAGCCTCTAAAGGTTTCTTGTTAAAGCTTTAACGAAAGATCTCTATGTCCTGTTTTTCTAATAGACAGCACAAGACTCATGCCATGGATTCAGAGGCCCAGTTCAGCCTCATCCCATTAGAGCTGGTCATCGACATGGATCTCCTGTTTCGATTTCGGGTCACAACTTCCTGATTCAATTCTGATTTAATTTGGAGATAATAGTGATATTTATAATACCAATGTTACTTATAAGGGAGATTGTCTGAGAATGAAGGCTAAGGACTGCAGAGGGAAGCCCTCAAGCCTCCATAACATGGTAGATTACTGAAGATTCCTGTGAACCAATATCGACCAGGCCCAAAACTTTATATTCAATTAATTTTCAACGTAGTGTTATGGTTACAACGCGTATGATTGCTTAAAGTTTGAGAGCCATCTGCTAGGTTAATTTTAGTGTGTTTGGCACCTCCTAAGAGAAAATTCATAGATGTTTGCAATTGATTTCTGGATTTTGAGAATCGATTCCAGATCTTCCAAACAAGAATCTCTATTTTTAGCCGGCCCTACTTCCCATCATCCACTAGCTCTTAGAGTATTCTAAACAGGACATCGGTCTTTTCCCACCGGTCATTTTTCTTTTCATACTAGATCTGACCTGCTGATAAGCTCTTTAATAGAGGTTAGTTACTGCGACTAGTATAGTTACAATGACTGTGGTTGTCCCACCAAGCTATGTAAAGATGAATTATCTGTATGTCTCTCTGGATAAGTGTCTGCTGAGTGACAAAAATCTTTATGTAGACTGTGAAATGTAGTGTGAAGCAAAGTGAATCCCCTTGTTAAGTGCAGTAGAGGGCATTATACAGTTCGTGGAAACTGAGGAGTATTTTGCGAGGTAGGTCGGTTAGTGTGCAAAGGTAGACTGGCAAAGACAGTAAATAGTATAAACCTAGGGCGTAAATGGTATAGTGCAAAAAAGCAATAATATGAGACAATTGTGTGGGTAAGTGTGTACATAACAGGTAGCTGTGTACGTAAAATGTAGCTGTGTACGTAACAGGTAGCTGTGTACGTAACAGGTAGCTGTGTACGTAACAGGTAGCTGTGTACGTAACAGGTAGCTGTGTACGTAGCAGGTAGCTGTGTACGTAGCAGGTAGCTGTGTACGTAGCAGGTAGCTGTGTACGTAGCAGATTTGGATATTGCGTAAAGTGTAAAATAAGAACCTATAGTATGTCTGCATGAAGCAAAAAGCACAGACAAATAGCCATGTGTTGTCAGTGGCAGAGAACATTTCAAAAGATCTTTGGCTTTTCAAACACAGCAGAATACTAAAACCTTGATCCATTGTGGTCTTCTTAATGTAGCCGATTAGCAAGTTAAACCAAATGACTCACTATCTCACACTTTCTGACGCTTTGCTTTTTAAACTTACACGAGTGGGAGATGTGAAGGGCTCAGCCATTCGGAGGAATTGGTCTACTGGTGTAAACGGTTAGCTGCTACTAACTTAAAATAAATATGGGACCAGTGAAATGAAGAACCGTGTTTGTTTTACTTCCTAAGGTGTTGCACAAGTTGCAGGTATTCATGTAAAAAGTAGACCTGTTTTTTTTGTGCAGCCAACTTGTGGCAAATTTCAAATGCCAAATATACACTATACTTCTCCAAAATCATCTCACTGTCTTCTAACACTTCTGAATGTGCCCTGGGCTGCTTGTGTGAGAAGCAGAGGTGATTGTTACAGAGACGGGCATGCTGAGATAAAGTTGCAGAGCATGATGATTGTTAGACAGTCCTTCCATCACCCCTCAGTTTCATCTCTGACCTGTCCTCAAAGAGCCTGGCTGGAGTGGAATTATATTTCTTATCAATGGGTCTGTGGCTTCTCAGCCTTATTGATATTTTTAGACATAAATCAGTCGGTCAGGCTTCAGAAGGCTGTTGTTTTCTGTTCTGGTAAAACAGGTCCGCAGTCATATGGTGGGAAATAATCATCTTGGGTTTGGGGTATTTAAGTACTTTTGACCTTTCATGTCGAGTTCTGCTTTGAGCCCATGTTCCTCTGTCTGCTCTAAGTGCAGGGTACTCTTTGGTTTCTGTTTGAATTCAAGGTTGTTTTCTCTCTGTCTTACCACAGCACTGAAGAGTCCAGCGGCTTTCCACGAGCAGCGGAGGAGTCTAGAGAGAGCCAGGGTAAGTCTCCCCATCTGGTTTCTCTCTCTCTGCAGTTCATCAAGGGCTGCCTCTCTTCTCAGACTTCTGTTTCCTCCTGTCATACGACTCTACGGTCCTATCTGTCCTCCTTTCTCCTTTTTCTCTCTTTCCCTTCTGTCTCTCCTTTTTCTCTCCCTTTCTCCTGTGCTAATATCTCTTCACTTCCCATCCAGACGGAGGACTATCTGAAGAGGAAGATTCGTAGCCGTCCTGAGCGCTCCGAGCTGGTCAGGATGCACATACTGGAGGGTAAGTGTGTTGGAGGGGCTAGTACGTCCTATCATTAGTCCTGGACTGTGTGTGGGAGGGGCCAGGACATCCTACCAGTAGTCCTGGACTGTGTGTGGGAAGGGCCAGTACATCCTACCAGTAGCCCTGGACTGTGTGTGGGCAGGGCCAGTACATCCTACCTGCAGTCCTGGACTGTGTGTGGGCAGGGCCAGTATATCCTACCGGTAGTCCTGGACTGTGTGTGGGAGGGGCCAGTACATCCTACCGGTAGTCCTGGACTGTGTGTGGGAGGGGTCAGTACATCCTACCGGTAGTCCTGGACTGTGTGTGGGAGGGGCCAGTACATCCTACCGGTAGTCCTGGACTGTGTGTGGGCAGGGCCAGTACATCCTATCTGCAGTCCTGGACTGTGTGTGGGAGGGGCCAGTACATCCTACCGGTAGTACTGGACTGTGTGTGGGCAGGGCCAGAACACCTTTATGAAGATGTGTGTTGATCCTCTTGTGTTCAGAGACGTCAGCGGAGCCGTCCCTCCAGGCCAAGCAGCTGCAGCTGAAGAGGGCCCGTCTGGCTGACGACCTGAACGATAAGATCTCTCACCGGCCCGGGCCCATAGAGCTCATCCACAAGAACATCCTGCCCGTGGACCTGGACTGTCCTCTGCCCCACACTCTGTTGGGTACGGGCTGTCCACACACCCACACCCACACACCCACACCCACACCCACACCCACACACACACACACACACACACACACACACACACACACACACACACACTGCCCACACAGATAGAGACAGGTAGACACAGAATACAGACAGGCATTGCTGTGTTTGCTGTAACGTACATCAGGCCAGGTCTGGGCAAATACATATACACTCGGAGTGCTCATTGCAACACACTTTACTGGTTGCATGCTGGTACAAAACACTTCTGGTAACTGTCTAGGAGAGTCTCCTGGCTAAGTCAGTTATCCCTCATTTGTACACTGCTGTGACTCCCTACCAAAAAGGCAGCTTGCATCTGTCTCCCTATAGTTTTAAATCTTGATCTTCAACAAACCACTCGTCATTGTTCATGTTCAACTGTTTCTCAAATATTATCACTGCAATAGAACAATGTCACAATGCCTTGCTGGTGGGAGGGCTTGTTATTGCTTAATCCTCAAGGTGGAGAAACTGGGTGACCACTTCCATCATTAGTCATTCTGGTTTGGCAATTGCCTTTTTGTATTGCCAGTTACTAATCGGTTTGAAATACAGTTGTAGTTAATGATATTTAACCTCACAACTAATCACTGCTATTGTGGAGGTTCATTCATCTTTCTACCACACACAGATTCTCCTAAAGGTGCAGGGGAATCGTCATTGGACGAGGACAGCAGTGATGCGTTGTCTCCGGACGCGCTGGCCAATCAGGACTCTCCCCTGGGTCCTCTCTCTCAGCTGTCGCCCTCTGACATGCTCAGTAAGAATGGGGTCGTGTCCCCCTCACAGGTACTTAGCCTTTCCAACAGGAGGTTGAGATGTTTCCTGTTTATAGTATGTACAGCCACAGAGCTCAACTTGTCAGGTAACCTCTTGTATTCCTACATGCTTACATGTAATCCCGTTATGGACTGTCTGCCTGAACCACAGGGTTTTTCTCAGTTCTTTACCCAGGTCCCGCCTCCTCCTCCACTGTTGCTGAATGGCCATGACTCCCCACCACCGCAAAAGCTGACCAATGGAACAGCCACGGCGGTTGCTTCCCGCCCCGCTACTGGTCAGTCCAAGGTGAGAGACATCCCCTGTCTTTTGTCTGAGTATTTTGGCATAGAGGTACTTATTGAAATGGGATTATTTCTCTTTGTAAGCGATTATCTCCCTCCCCCCAGTCGAAGCCAGGCTCGGACCGCCCCCCACAGAGACCTAAGAAGGCCAAAGACAACAAGCCCAAAGTGAAGAAGCTCAAGTATCACCAGTACATCCCCCCTGACCAGAAGGCAGAGCGCGAGCCACCCCCTCAGCTGGACTCCAGCTACGCCAAGATCCTCCACCAGCAGCAGCTCTTCCTCCAGCTCCAGATCCTCAACCAACAGCAGCAGCACTACAACTACCACACCATCCTCCCTGCTCCGCCCAAGTCAGTGACATCACAACATTTTGTGTGGGTGTGGGTGTGTGTGGGTGGGTATGCGGGTGTGTGGGTGGTTGCGCACGTGCACTCACTTATCTCTGCTTCTGGTCTCCACAGGCCACCTACAGAGCAGCCACCTTCAACCAACGCTGGTCCCTCACCTTCACGCAGTGTTCCGCCAACAACCCCAGCCCCCTCCAATCAGAACGGGCCCAGTCGTCAAAACCAAACCCCTGTGGGAGGGGCCAAACCTGTTACGCTACCAGCCAACCTAGATGATTTCAAAGTGAGTGGAACTGAACCAGTTGTGCGGATAAAGTACACCTGTGCACTCTTTACTCTTCTGAAGGAATGAGGAGCTGTTTGATATACATCCATGGAGACGGACTAACGTTCCACATCTGAATCCTAACTGTGTTTTGACCTCCTACTCGTCCAGGTTGCTGAGCTGAAACAGGAGCTGAAACTGCGGGGTCTGACCGTCTCAGGCACCAAGATCGACCTGATCGAGAGGCTGAGGAATTACCAGGAGCAGAACAGTGGGGCAGGAGCTGCCACTCCGAAACTCAGCCTACCAATCCCGCAGCACGCCTCCTCTCAGCTATCTGGCTCTGCCACCTCCGCCCACCCCCAGGCTGGTACCAACAGCCACCAGTCAGGAGAGACGGGTGGAAAAATAGCCGCTTTCTCGTTGGCTCAGAGTGCTGCTCCGGTCCGTGTCATGAGGTTTGGCAGTACGAGCTCCTCCCCCCCGGTGTCCCCCACCCCGTCAGAGCGGTCGCTGGCGGTGATGAGCCCCGACGAGGCCAGCTGTAACGGAGACGTATTCGGGGAGATGGTGAGCTCGCCCCTGACCCAGCTGAGCCTGCACCCCTCCCCCACGTCCATCAAAGAGGAGAACCAGGGTCTGTTATCTGCATGCAGCCTCGCCCGGGCCCAGTCCTGGCCTTTGCCCCCTTCGTCTCACCCCGCTGCCCTGTCTCAGGAGACCCCGGCTGGGGCAGACTTGGAGGCCTCCCACCTAAACAAGGACCAGATGCTCCAGGAGAAGGATAAGCAGATTGAGGAGTTGACCCGCATGCTGAGGCAGAAACAGCGGCTGGTGGAGACCCTGCGCTCCCAGCTGGAGCAGGGGAAGCAGACCGGTGGAGCCCAGGTCACGGAGGGAGTGGAGGGCCGCGCGCTGGGGAACAGCCCTGCCCAGAAGGCCAAAGCCTCCACCGTCATCCAGCTCTCTCTCATGGACGGAGAGGTGGTGAGGGTGAAGGAGGAGGTCGAAACGGAGGAGGAGGAGGAGGAGGTGGGGGAGGAGGAGGAGATGGAGGGGGTGGACGAGTCTCAGCTGGAGAGACAGGCTCGGCCAACACGGTGCTGTCAGCAGACCCTGCTCAGACTGCAGCAGGAAAGCACACAGAGACCGCAACAACAATCCCGCCGGTTACTACAACAACAACAACAACAACAGAGGAAAACACAACGTCCTGCACAACAAAAGCCGTCCCGGCAGCACCAGGAACCACCACCGCAGCGACAACAGCAGATCCAACAGACCCAGCAGATCCAACAGACCCAGCAGATCCAACAGACCCAGCAGATCCAACAGACCCAACAGACCCAACAGATCCAACAGACCCAGCAGATCCAAAAGCAGAAGACTTCTGCCCAGTTGTTACTCCAGCAACAGCAGCTCCAGCAGCTGATTATCCAGCAGACCCATCAGAAGCAGCTGCAGCACAAACAACAGCAGGCCCAGCAGAGGAAACCGCAGAGACCGGCCCAGAGGACGCAGCAGAACAACCAAACGGCTCCCACTGTCGCCACGCAGCAGGTACAGTCGTGCGGTCTGTCCTATAGCTAGCATTGGAAAACAAGCAAGTTTTTTAACCAAAGTAGTCAGGTTTTTAAGTAATGTACAACCACAAGAAGAACTATTGTGGACAGATGATGCGCGACCGCTGGCTTGCGCGACCGCTGGCTTGCGCGACCGCTGGCTTGCGCGACCGCTGGCTTGCGCGACCGCTGGCTTGCGCGACCGCTGGCTTGCGCGACAGGCATATCAATCACCTTTTTTGATAGAAAAATCATGGAAGTTGCTGATTTTGGGTATTGTGCATACTTTAATATTCAATATTGCAATTTTTATTATAATTCGATTAACCGCGAACCCCTAGGTTCTAGGTATACAGACTGCAGACAGTCACTGGTCATTGAGTTCTAAGTAACATAGCTCTAAGTAACTGAATAAACCCTAACTGAAATCCCACATGCCTATTTGACTGAATAAACTTGTCATTGGACAGTGTGAAACCTGAAGACTGGCCTTTAGGTCAGTGGGCAAACGTCCTTTGACCCACATGAGATTCAGATTTGGAACCTAGTCTCTTCCCCTTCTCTGTTGGACCATGTCGTTTGAAAAAGTTTGTGTTCTACTTTCACTCCAGGCCACTCCTGTCTTCATCAACCAACAGAATGGCACCCAGGTCCCCGCCCAGACCTTCTCATTGGACCTCCTAAAGTCAGGCACTACACCCACCCTGGTCACTGACGGCAACGGCAACCACTACCTGATAGCACTCACCAATCACAGCACAGAAGGCCAGAACGGCATAACCTCATTGGGCAAAACCAGTGGGTCACAACGCATAACACTGAAGGTGCAATCAGTTCCACTGTAAATCTGCTCATGTAGTAAAATTGCTCTTTGATAATGTTTCCTGTTAATTCAATAGTTTATGCTAACTTCAGTCTGCCTTCTTTTTTTAGCGGTTGCAGTCAACTTCGAGCAAGCTCCCCAGCCAATCAGCTGTTGAAATACTTAGCCCGGACACCCAATCAAAACAGCTGTCAAAATCAGGCACTAATAACCAGCCTATTAAAAAGGTATGAGAAATCCACATCCCTTTCTAATGATTTTTTTTTATGGATAATGCTATGCATGACAGTGATTATTTATATAATATTAAAGAATCACAACAAAGCACTGTCTTAAAATCCTCACTTTACTCAGCTTGTTCAAGAACAGAAGGTTGGTCTGCATCTGGAGACTAATGGCCTGACCAATGAGGTCCCACCGCCAAATCAGTCTGTCTCCGCCCTGCCCAATGTCCATCCTTTCTTTGATGAGGTGTCTAATTCGTCCGAAAGCCAAAGTACCCCAACCCCGTCCCTCAAGGTAAGACCAATACCATTCAGCAGGAGTCAAAATCATCTCATACTTGGCTTTTCATTCATCAGAATCTCAATGCTTTAAATCAGTGTATTCATTATTTCACTGTCGCCTGTTTCCATCTGCCCTCATTCTTTCTTCATTCTCTCTACTTCCATCCTTTCAGAGAGAAGTGTGCCCACCTTTTGACCGACACACTTTATTCACCCCTCCTCTTCCTAAACAGCCCTCTTGCTCTTACACTCTACGCCCCAAAGTATGTCCCTCCCTACTGCCATCTTCCTCTGACCCCCCGTGCCCTAGTCTGCTTATATCTCTTAGACGGTGCTTATATTTCCCCTCTTGCACACGCACACACATGCATACAAACGCATACAATTGCTGTACAAGTGTGTTGGTGTGAACTGGATTTTTTTTCTCTCAATGATCTCTTAGGATCGGACTCATCTCAAATTTGCTATTTATCTTGTTGATTGTAAATGGTGGTTATGGCTTGTTTGTTAAGCTGCCATAAGGGCTGTAAACTGTACTAAACATGACCTTTTGTCACCCAGGAGAATGGCCTGAGCAGTCAGCAGATGGATGACCTGTTTGACATCCTCTTGAAGAGTGGAGGTAAGAGAACCGCTGTACAAATCATCAGCGTAAGAAACACTTACGTCACACTGCCAGTATATGAAAACCAACCTTTTTGTTTTGAGCTAGGGTTCTCACTATTGACAATTTTGGTACTTGAGTATGGTGTGGTCTGTTTTGTCTTCACCCAGAAATCTCTGGATTCCGAGCCAACCCAGATCCTTCCCTGGCCCACCTCCACTCCAATCCACCCACCCCGCCCTCTTCCCCGCTCCACCTGTCGCCCCCCACACCCCCTCCAGAGCCCTCCTTGCCTACCCAGCAGCCCTTGGCGTCACCCTGCACGGGAAGTGGTCGTCTGGAGGACTTCCTGGAGAGCACCACGGGCACACCGCTATTGGGGGTGGAGCCTGACGGTGGCCTGACTTTGATTGACGACCTCCACAGCCAAATGCTGAGCACCTCCAGCATCCTGGACCACCCTCCCTCCCCAGTGGACATGGACACCAGCGACCTTGGCTTTTCACCCCACGCAACAGGCCTGGACTTTGGGGACCCAGCCCTTGACAGCATGGACTGGCTGGACATCTCCATGGGTGGTGGGGGTGGAGGCGGAGGAGTGGGGGGGACGAATCTCGCCCCCCTGGGCCCCCACACGCCCCCCAGTGTGTTCTCGGCAGACTTTCTGGATAGCTCGGACCTCACTCTTCACTGGGACTCCTGTTTGTAGCTCCTATGGGCCGACAAGCGCTGAAGACTAGCACGCGGACACGCGCGCCCACCCATTCTGTGTACAGGCTTTATCTCTGTCACGCGCGTACACACACACACACACACACACACACACACACACACACGTTCACTGTGCAGGCCGGGGCACCGGAGCGTCGCTTGCCCAGCGTGGTGTGCCAGGACAGGATGTCCGTTCGCGCATTCACTTTACCCTCTTCATGCCTCCACAGGGCAGACAGACATACGAACTGGGTCACAGGCCCTGGGTGGAAGCGACTGGAGAATTAGTGAGACGGCTGCTACGGTGACAAGGGGTGACTCGCATGGTAGGCGTCCCCAGGGTCGGTGGCGGCTCCCAACTTTGCACTTACAAATGAGACCCTTGATTGGTGGAAATCTGTTAATGTCGCGAACCAGTGGCGCATTCCGATTGACAGAACAGTGTTCATTGGCTAATTCAACACCCGGAATGACCAGTCGCAGAACAGTGTGAATGAGGCGGCCTTTAACCTAGTAAAGTTTGACTGGAACTGAGCTGAATGTGTCGGACAACGCGGGTACCGGAGGGGTTTGTTAGACCACTATGCTTTACTGTTTATGGGCTGTATATTATCGACTGTCCATATCTTTCTTCCTGGTTGCTTAGTATAGCAGGTAGGCGGTTGCAGGGGTCACGGCTCGGCTTCCAAACAACTCGGACCTCGTCATTTTATAAAAAAAACTACAAAAATAAAAATTATTTGAAAACTTGAAATGTGTCACTTTAAAATCTGGTTTATTATATAAGGACTTTGTATATTCTAAATCTGGGCTGCCCAACCCCGTTCCTGGAGGTCTACTGTCCTGTAGGTTTTGTTTTCAACCCCCCTAGCGACTAACCTTTTCATCCAGTTAATTATTAGAATCAGGTGTGTTCAACTAGAGTTGGAGAGAACCTACTGGACAGCCGATGTCCAGGAATGGGGTTGGGCAGCTCCGTTCTAAATGATTGGGTGACTTTCTACACGGAGCCAGGGGGAAACTCTTACACTTTTTCGATTTTCCCTTTTTTTCCCCGTGTTGTTTTATAATTAATGTAATAACATTATAGTTGAAAGACCAAAATAAAAGAGAGGGAACCTGAGTGAACAAATAACCATGATTTATATAGACTACTTAACTGGAGTCATGCAACGCTCTTTGCCCCTGTGTGATGTGTCATTTCCCCTTGGCACATGAATTGGTTTTCACATCTATAGCAGTAATAACTGCAACCAAACTCTTGTAAATGTTGAACAGTCTCTGAAAAGGGTGTTCAGGAATGTTGGCCCACTCTTCAATAACTGCTGTACCTCCTGGTTTTGAGCACGCGCTGCGCCGTTCAGGTCACGGCACAGCAACTCAATTGGCTTTAGGTTTGGACGTTTAACAGTTTTAAACCATTCTGATGTAGACATACTTGTGTTTTGGTTCATTATCTTCATGATCTAGCTTAGCTTCAGCACGTAGACCAATAGCCTGTCATTCTCCTTTAGAATGATCTGAGAGGGCAGAGATGGTTTTGTGTTTGATAATCCTGTCCGTGTTATACGTCCACACTGTGCCGCGAACAGAGTGTCACTTTGAGGATAGTACTACCAATAGTGGAGCAAAGAGAAGGTCACCGGTTCAAGCTGATGTCTCTGGGGCTTGTGCCGCTTAAGAAGTGCGATTCCAGACCACTACATTAAAGCCACAAAGCCTCTAGGTTATACGGCAAGAGTGGTCCAAAAGATACAAGCAAGTCTACATCCAGATAGTTTAAAAGGGCCCCAGTCTGTCCGGGCCAGACCTAAACTTTTCGAGGTGATGTAGCAGGACCTGAAACAAGAACGTTATGTTCAAAAAAACACATTGCTGAGTTAAAGCGCTTCTGTGTGGAGTGGACGAATATTCGAGTGATCAACAGTGTTTGGTTGCAGTCGTTCAATTGAAAGTATAAAAAATTAAATGGATCTGATGATATTAACTGTTGAAAATGTGCCAACAAATACTGAGAATCTGAATGGGTGCAAATACAACAACCAGATTGTACTATTTTGTAGTACTGGATATGGTCACTGGAGGGCAACATTGTGATTGTTGAAATCCTTAAAGGGAAATCATTTTCATGCATGTTAGACCTCATTACTTCTAATGCTACAGCATCAGCCAAATGTTTTTTTTCTGTCTAAGTTCTTTTCCTGAGCTTCTTTAGCTGTCTTAGTCACTTGCATGAGCCATACAAGTGGCACCATAACAAGCACTGAAGCAGTGTTCCTAGGAAGCTTGATGATTGTTCCACATGGGAGAGGTTTTGGGGAATATTACATGGAGCTCAGCCTTTGTGTAAAGTAGTCGGTATGTGACAGCGTCTCCATGGAGGATGGGTTGGCAGATTGAAATGCGTCATGTGTTTGCATATCAAACGTTCAGGGTCACTTAGAAATGAGTTTGAATGGGAAATATAGCTGTTGACAAGGTTGGAAATAATGATTTTTCATTGAAATAAGAATTGTGCCCTTCAAACCTTAATTAAAGAATCCTCCATGTGCAGCATTTATGGCCCTGCACACCTTGATTAAGAGGGTTCTCCAAATGTCCTGTATCGTAAGTTTGCCCATCAGCAGTAAAACGTTGGTCAAATCCGTCCTCCAGATATAGGTTTTTTTTAGAGAACATTTTAAATGGAAGATATTCTAATAGGGGCCCTGTATACCTGCAGGCTATACTAGTGTTCTCTATCATTGCAACCAGAGAAGGGACCAAACATATGACTGTGCCTCAGTTTGATCATTTATGGTCCAGTGTTTTTACACTAACCTAATCATTTAAACTGGTTCATAACTTCAAACCATTTGACTTGAAGTGAAGTTTTTTTTTGCATCAAGAGATATTATGGTGAGGTTTAAAATAGAGAACCTCTGAAAATTTTGTATATAGAGACACTCTTACGGAGGGAGTCAGTCAGATACGAATTGTTTTGCCCAACAACAAGTTGAGCCAATTCACCAGTTTATCTGTGTTGAGGAGAGAGGTCAGTCTATATGATCATACTTCAAGATCCCTGCCTTTTTGAAGTATTTTAACAGCAGCCTCAACCAGAGTGCTCCCTAATTGCTGGAAATTGTTTCTCTATAGTTGAAAGATGAGCCTTACATGTTTCACACAGTAGAAACGAGGAGTATCCATGTTTTCACTGGTCTCCAAGAGAAGTGTTATTGCCGTTTCTGTGAGAAGCACCCTGTCAATGTACCTCAGTATCACGGCGAAAGGGAGAGGGCTGTAATCCCAGATTACAATAAACATTCTACATTCTTTTTTATATTAGAATCATTTTGCATCAACCAGGAAGTACAGACATAATGAACCTGAGATTTTAAGTAATACTCCATGCCAGGCTGCTTATTATACGTAACACATGACAAGGATAGGCTTTATTGTGTATACATGGTTCTGAAACAATACATTATAATAACATTTTTGATTTCATCAATAGTTTCTCAAACCCCGGGCCATGGACCAGCACTGGAGAAGCATATCCCTCATAAAAAGTCCCACTGATTGCATTGATGCTTTCTTTGTTGAACCAGTGTTCACATAAGCATTGTGATGTCTGTTGTTTAGCGGTTGGCACATATAAATTGCCTTCTTTTTGACTCCTACGAATTGGACCCAACCTCTTGAATGGTTTTCAAGCTGTCAGCTGTTATGACCCATTGAAGGTATGATTCAACTGCGTGCGTTCATGTCTGTTTCCCTCTACGATGCTCCAAATCTGTGCAAGTCATGTTGAATGGGACCGTGGCAATATGGCATTTAGAAGCATTTCTATCGTAAAAATATACTTTTATTCGACAAACACACACACACACACAAAAAATAAATAGGTGCTTCTGATTTAGTCTGCTTCTGGCTAAATCAGCAAGCAGGCCTGATCTTGGGCTTTCAACTGTTCTTTTAAAGGCACCTCGTCAAAGTCGGCCTTTCCTGTTCGCCCCACGCAGAGACCGATGACACCACAGTGTGTTGCGTGCTGGATTGTGTGAGCGTCATTACGCAGGCCCCCTGAGTACCGGCGCTTTGGCCTTCACTGGAGAGGATCAGTCTTCAGGGCCAGGCCGCAGATAATGAACTGCTACGCTCTTCTACAGGCGGCCTTGGTTTTAATCCTTGGATCACGCAGCACACCCAGCACTGCCTCTTTCAATGGTCATGTGGCCAAACAAGTCGAATTGAACCAGAGGGAGCAACACTAAGTCATGTGGATTTAGCATGTTCATGTGCGGAATTAAGATGTGGGGAAAGTCTGGAAGGTTTCAGGGCTTGTGGCGTGCGTGCACGCTTGTATTAGTGCTCCTCTTCACACTCTCACTCTCAATTTTAAAGCGCTTAATTGACACGGGAAGCATTTGGGCACACTGCCAAGGCATGTGGAAAGTCCAAAAAGTTATAATTTGGCTTCCCTTTTGTATTTTATTATGTTAAATAACTGAACATTAAACGCACGTTTTAAAATGGATTAAAGCATTTTTAATGTTTTATTATAGGCAATTTAATGTGTTGTGCAAAATAGCTATGAGTGAGTTTGACAAGTGGTAAATAAGACATAAATGTGGGTTCGATTCAGTGTTGTTTTTGCTCCACTGGTTGCTCTTTCCTCATGGCAACGAGTCACAAATATTGGTGCTATGATTGCGCAATGCAGTATTTCACTTCATGAATTCAAGAGTTTGTTATTATTTCATTTCACGTCAAGTTTTCTGTAGGTCTGGATGATCTCAGGGAATAGTGGCTCTGATGTGGTCAAATGTATAAGTAGGTTGGGAAGTGCAGCTCAGTTTCCACCTCATGTGAACAGTGATCACATTCTGTCCTGTCTCTCTAGCCCGGTCTGCCTGTGAAGGCCTCTCTCGATAGCAAAGGCCATGCCCACTAAATTTGTTCAATGGATTGTCATGGATTTTGTCACTGCTGCAGCAGTCAGACAATCTACCACTGGGTATTCTCTGTTTATGGCAAGGTAACATTCCAATTTGCTTTGTTTTTTTGTAGATCCTTCCTGTCTGTCAAATTGTCCTCTTTTTGTTTTTGCATTATTTGGTCTGTCTCTCACTCACGCACACGCACACACACCTGGAGTCTCTTCCTGCTGTGATGGCAAACCTTCTGATGCCACTAGTTGTGAAAGGTGACATTTGCATGTTGGGGATGAGATGAGAGAAGGTGGCAAAAGGAGTAGACGAGGGGAGTCTATCACCTGGAATGTGCTGGACAAGGGGAGTGTGGGAGGGAGAAAACAGTAGGAGAGAGTCAGAAGGAGAGATGGTAAAAATAAGACATTACTAATAAATAATCTTCATACAGCATAGTAGTGTATATAATAAAAAAGGGAACGTTTTAAGGAACAGAAGCATTCCGTTTTCAGTGGTCTCTTATTTTTCACCTTCTGTTCCTCACTCAAAACCTTCCATTGACTTTTTTGGAAAGTGAAGAAAAAGGTGTAGTGGTCTCTTAATTTTCTTCGGGGCTGTGCATTAAAATCAAATACTGTTGGTAAAATGTTTCTCTGCTTTTGTGTACATTTGTGAGTCATTGCATCAAATTGATTAGAAACAATAGAAGGATAAATCTATGAAATATCTGTTAGCTCTTTTTTATTTCAACAACATAGCGTAGTTTAAGTGTATCAGTAGTACTCACTAGTCTTAAAACAAGATCGGGATTTGTTTGCGCATTTCTTACTGCTTAAATTTGTATTTAATAGTTTATGATTATATTGCTTACTTGTTTAGTTTTGTATTACTGTATCTTGTTAGTTTGGTTGAATATTGGTTTGTACATCAGATGACCATTGGGAAATGACAAAGGGGTTGGATAGTAGTATTGTGGGTAATGCCGATCATGATGTTTCCTTTTATCATGAATCACTGCAGTGTAAACCTCTGCTTGAAAACAA
>JACXGJ010002554.1:0-64139 GCA_016801105.1 Esox niger | reverse complement strand
TTCAAGAATCCACTCCACCACCCAAGAGACACCACATACTAGATCCATTCGTCACACAAAAGACACCATTTAAGAAACCCCTCCACCACCCAAGACACACCACATACTAGATCCCTCCACAGCCCAAGAGACAGCATTCAAGAAAACCCTCAACCACCCAAGAGACAACACATACTAGATCCCAGCCCCTCCCTAAGGACTGACCCCCATACACTCCCCCAGCCCCTCCCTAAGGACTGACCCCCATACACTCCACCCGCCCCTCCCTAAGGACTGACCCCCTAACCCTCCCTAAGAAATATAACAACTTGAGAATTTGGCAACTGACATGACCATCAAAAAGTGACATGACTCTCAAAATGAAATCTCACAACAAAGAGTAATAATCAAGCAATACAACGTGGCCTACAACGCATTGTACAGTCAGCAGGAAGGGTTATTGGCTACCACCGGCTTTCCATCAAGGTCCGACACAACTCCAGGGCAAGGAACCCAGAAGGCGATCCTTGCTGACCGGTCCCACAATGGCCCAGTCACCCACTATCCCAATGAAAATGCATACACCAACTGTAAACCCACTCATAGTCACCATTCATGTCTTACATGCTTGCTTCTCACTCATTGGAGATTATTGTAAACCAACTGTATATTTATTTAGTGGCCTATGGAGGTCCAGTGGATTATGTCACTGCCTCTGTTTCACAAGTTTTAGTTGGGCTAACTACCCTTTCAGTTAAACCTCCCCTCTCTTTTCACACTTTCATGTCAAATAAAGCAGATAAGTGCTTTGATAGAAACCGAAGCCTCCCAAAGGAGTGGCAACTATACATGGCTAATTAGACACTCCTGTGGTCCTTTCCAGTAAGTAGCCAATTACTTGAACAAAGTGGAATCTCAAAAGTCACCATATGTCTTTGACTGAGAGTTAAAATATTATTTGGCTACTTGGGCAATATGAACCCATCATGAATAGAAAGCCAGAGTCATTTATTGCACAACGGATATTAAAATTAAACATTTAATCCAGTTTATTTTTGTCTATTAATTAAACACAGACTTCGTTCTCATCAATAATGATAAACAGCTACATACTTGATAATGTTTTACAGACATATTTATTCTTTTATCAATAAGCGCCTTATATACATTACGCCCATAAGGGCAGGCTACTTACCTTCCAGCTTCAATGTAATATTTCAAATGGCAGCAAATGTGCATCCCAAACATGATTTAAATAGTATGCAGGGATGATAAACATTCTCACAAACTGTTTTATTAATGCCAAATTTGGGTTAAGCCTGACGCACTCACACTTCGTTGATCTGCGTTGTTTATGTCCCAGCTAGGTCGTTGGATACACCCACAGCCTGGGGCCAAGTCTGCCCTCTAGTGAAGAAAGGACCTCAAAATAATCCTCAGCATGAACATCTGTGTCCAAGTAGCACCCTATTCCCTTACTTAGACTACTATAGGCCCTGGTCAAAATAAGGGTACTATGTGGGGAAAAGATAGGAAAAGAAGACCTGACAGACCAACACAGACCCAAGAAAGACTGCACAATTAGCTGCGAAATGTCAATAGTAAAGATCTTGTGCTAATATGATGCAGCCATAGCTCTGACCAAGTCATGACAACATGGGAGAGTAGCCCTGGGAAGTGAATCCATGGTTCGCCATAACACCCAGCGCTGCCCACCCCCACGATGGGCCAACCGATGCCAGCTGGGTCTGGGTACTCTGCCTGCTCCAAGCAGAGTCTGGCACAGCACATGACGCCAACATCAGTACTATTATAAAGACAAACCGAAAAACTCTAGGACATTTCACACACCCGCATGCACTTGCCAAACGAGGTGAATGACACCATGTCATTTTCCCTTTATATGTGAAACTTGCCGAAGTTCATACAGACACCTTTCCTCAGCAGGCTCTCCGACATTCGTGCGAGTGCGGCCACAGTGAGTTGCCACAGTGAAGCGCAGTGATTAAAGCCATCAGAGTGAAACAGCCAGGCCGCAGTGAATTTTGGCGATACGCCACAAGACCAAAGAAATCCAGAGCAAACCAGGACACCTAAAAACACAGCTTTACACTACCTGTCATCACCCTAACGTTTTTGATGAAAAAAAGTTATTCCCTGTGTTCCAGTTTCCAGAAGGAGTCCTCTTCTGTGTGTGTGTGTGTGTGTGTGTGTGTGTGTGTGTGTGTGTGTGTGTGTGTGTGTGTGTGTGTGTGTGTAGGGAGAAAGCAGGAGGGAGAGGCAAAGAGAGAAAGGGAGAAAGAGAGGCAAAGCCAAATAGGGAAAGGGGGAGCGTAGATTGATGTGGAATGTCAATGGGTCCATGAGTTTTGTTCTTATTGGGAATGTGTTAGTTCAGAAAAGTCAGACTCAGTAAGTGACAGCACAGCTTCAAACTCCCAGAACACAGCTCCTCCCAGATCACAGACATCCTCCCAGATCACAGACACCCTCCCAGATCACAGACACCGTCCCAGATCACAGACAGCCTCCCAGATCACAGACACCCTCCCAGATCAGACACCCTCCCAGATCACAGACACCCTCCCAGATCACAGACAGCCTCCCAGATCACAGACAGCCTCCCAGATCACAGACAGCCTCCCAGATCACAGACAGCCTCCCAGATCATAGACAGCCTCCCAGATCACAGCAGCATGCCAATAAAACAACAGGGATACTGTGACCAGAGGTGAGGTCAGAGGTGTGGAGGCGAGGCAGAGAGGCGGTATAACAGAGAGGCCAGTATTCCAGCATGCTGAACACACACTCCTGGAACCATACACATGACTGTGGACCGGGAGGGGGAGTGCTAAAACAGTAGAGCTACTGTCACAGCACAGAGAGACCCAGACCCAGAATAACAAAGACAAAGGAAAAGAGGGATGAATGACAGAAGAAAGGAAACAGGGAAAGAAAGAGAGATGCAGAAAGAGGAGAGATACAGTGCCCCAACAATCTATTATACAGTTAGTGTCTAACAGGATTGCTAGCATCAATCAAGTTACTCATCTCAGGGTCTTCCAGCTCGCGTGCATCTCTGGCCAAGCCTACAAATCTAATACTGAAGGGTTAACACACAACACAACTCAAACTGATTACAGCAAAGAAAACATATGGGCTATGTGATCTATTCCCCAAGCGTTTCTAGAGCAGGTGTTCAAGATGACATAAATCACTACAAAATTAAACAATCTACACAGAACCACAGACACTGATCAAATATTAACTGCACTGCTCTTATTTACCTTAACTCAACACATGCACAGACACACAGACACACAGACACACAGACACACAGACACACAGACACACAGACACACAGACACACAGACAGACAGACAGACACACAAAACTTTAAATAAATGGAGATAAAGCTGCACTTACTCACAGGTCTGAATGGGCACCTCTTGCTAGTTTTCCTGTTCAGTCCAGTTTGTGTGCGAGAAAGGAATTATTTTAGGACATGAGGAATGGGAAGAGGCATGGAGCATGAATTGGAAAAAGCAGAAAAAGGTCATCCCATTCAGGGCTGAGCTCGTCGAAGTGAGAAGCACAGTAAATCGCAAACTGTGAGGGAACCCAAGAGGGGAGTGAGAGAGCAAACAAAAGAAACAGAGGGACTGAGTGAGCGAGGCAGGGAGAGAGAGTCAATGTGGGTAAAGAAAGCAGTGAGGTGGCCATGGAGAGGACACAGAGAGGGGAGAACAGAGAAACAGAGAGGTGAGCAGTTGGGGAGGGGATAGTGAGGAAGGAGAAGGGGGTACAAAGAGAGAGGTGAGGAGAGTGAAGAGGGGTTCAGAGAAACAGGGAGGTTAGGGAGGGGTACTGGAAGCAGCAAGGCAGCCCTGGATACTTCTCACCTTCAGGACCACGGACAGAGAAGGACCATTCCCCAGCAACACCCAGCAGCCTCCACAATGGGTTGGAAAAAGCAGAGGATACCCAGAGAAGCAGACGGACTGGCACTACTGACTCAACTACAGTGTTACAGAGACTGGGGATGCATAGAGGGGGACGGTGAGGGGTGTTTCTCCCCATCTCAACAGAATAGGAGTTTAAATTAACAGCAGGGTGGGCAGTGACAGCCATGGGAGGGAGGGAATGGACACAGACAGCTGAGCTCAGCAGAGAGATCCTCTGGTCCACATATCTATCAATCATACACACACATACATCACCAAATGTGAAAGCTCAACACACACACACACACCGAATGGCAGAACCACAGCCTAAGAGAATGTGTCCAGTAACAGACCCATTGACACAGCAGAAACAGAGCCTAAGAGAATGTGTCCAATACCATGACCCATAGACAAAGCATATTGACACCTCCAGGAGAGCCAGATAGCAGCGAGGACATTGAAGCACACTGGGACAAATGAGAGGCTTCAAAAACCACACAGAATCTCTATTCTGAACTACCATTCAACACATTACAATACAAATCACTACAATACAGTAACACAATTGTAATTCCATTTAGTACTATGAAGTAATACCATTATAATACCATTTAGTATTTTACAGTAATACTATTTTTTGTGACTCATTGCTTAACGCTGTCCTCCAGTTTTTCCGTTTTACTGCACAATTTCTATACATAGCCGATTTCTTATTAAATTCCTATAGAGTGTCAAACTGAGGAGGAATTAATATACAGCTCTGGAAAAACTTAAGAGACCACTACATCTTTTTCTTTACTTTCCAAAACAGTTGAAAAGGAAAGTTGTGCGGGAGGAACAGAAGTGTTCAATTTGAAGTGGTCTCTTCATTTTTTCCAGAGCAGTAGTTGGAGAAGTATGAGGAGAAACAATGCCCCCTGTTGGCTGCTTACACAACACTGAAAGTAAATTAGCATTAACTGCCAGTTGTACCCTCCAGAGGATTAGGCCTGTTCAACCATGGAAATCCTGACTCCCACTAATGAAGAAAGAGCTACAACAGCTCTGTCACTCATTACAGATTAATCAAGTGGAAAAGAGGAACTGAATTCTGTTAGTAGCCGCAGATGTGGTCGAGCTTTAGTTCAAGTCAGTCAACCATCATAGATCAACGGTATATGGATTCACAGACTACAACAAAGTATTAAATGGAGACTGGCTGTGTAAGGGGTCATTCCGCCAGTACATGGGGATATTAATGGGCCTTCTGTCTACAGTAATATGATAAAGTAAACAATCTGAACCCATTAATTTGAGCAAGTTCCAAGCACATTCATTGATTTAACAAATCACAAAATAAAGTAAAATGTTGAGACCTTTTACAGTATATAATCTAATCATTAAATTACATCCAAACTGGAACAAATAAACTGCTCTAAAAAATTAAGGGATCAACTAAATCACAATTTCTTTTACAAAATGACAATCATCAATGGACACCAAAATCACCAAACAATTTAGTTTGAACTGATTTACACTCACACTGAAAATCAAAGAAAACAATTGAAACCAAAGGCTGTTCCAATTTGTTTCATCACGGTGAGTCATAGTGACTCAGTAGGGTCTGGGCATGCTCCTGATGAGACGGTGGATGGTGTCCTGGGGGGGATCTCCTCCTAGAACTGGATCCAGGCATCAGTGAGCTCCAGGATGGTCTGTGGCGGCGGATGCAGCGATACATAACGTCTCAGAGGTTCTCAATTGGATTCAGGTCAGGGGAATGTGAGGGTCAATGGCATCAATGCCTCCATCATCCAGGAACTGCCTACACACTCTGGCCACATCAGGTTGTGCATTGTCCTGCACCAGGAGGAACCCATGGCCCAGTGCATTAAGGGTGGGTATTGGCAAGTACATTGCGATACAATGTATTTCAAGATACACATGCTACGATTCAACACAAAACGATTAATCACAAAATCACAACTGAATCACGGTACTTACCGAAGGGCTAAAGTAAAACTCAAATTATTTTAGGCTATATAAATTAAGTATACAGCACTTTCTATCCACAGCCCATGACTACTGCCAGGAACAATACCTGTATAACCACCAGTCTACTACTTCTTTATTTTTTTTGTCATACTGTAATTCAGTGTTGTTCATACTGTATATCATATCCATCTACCTCATGTACATTACACTTGCACAAAATTTTGCATAAAACTATATATCGACAAGATTGAGCCAGCAGTCAAATTAGGTCCGTACAGATAATGTGTTCATAATAATGTAAGCACAAGGCAAATCTCAAGACATACAAGTTTTTATAAATGATAAGGGGAGGTATGTGGCGTACACCTTTTGGCAGATGCAGGACGTCATCGCGATCAAGTGACAACGCCATCAACGAAGCACATTTTACTGCTTCTTGGCTAGCTAGTGAAAGTGACAGCTTGTTGCTGCTCAAGGGAACCATTTGCAGGCAGACAACTTTATATAGTCTGACAGACGAAACAAACCGGACAATTAGTTGTCTAGTTAGCAACTATGGCATTTTCCATTTTCGAATGATATGGCAAGAAACGCAAGAAAACAACCAACAAGTCAGCCGGCTACACAGCTACAGCAACGCTTACCATTACAAGACTGAGCAAGCAACCATTTGAGCGCCACAGCTGATGTGCTTGTCAACCAAGTTTTCACAACAGGGTTGCTGTTGTCATCTTAAATATATTACCAACATTTCACAGCATAAAGTTTGGACAACACAAAACGTATAGCCACAGTTTATTTCTTACTCCCCTCGACATGATTCTTGCTTTCAAAGAGCAAGGACGTTTATAACCTCGTATAACCAAAGTCATGGCCGCTTTGGCGCTGGCATTTTGAGCAAGGGAATTAATAAAACAAACAAAAGTCAAATAAGAGCATACGCTTTTCTGTTTTTTTTTTTTATCAAATAGGATTAAACACAGTAACGGTCTTTTATCAGGTAGATTTTGTGATGTATACACAACTATTATTGTTAAAGAAACACCCGTTAAATTACTGCAGCGACCGCTACAGTAATTAAAAAGACGGCTGTCGACAGCATAATAAATAAAGATCCCGACAGCATAATAAACCTCTATTCTAGAGATCAGTATGTCACTACAATATTGTGAAAAAAAATAGCTGTTGTAATAGCACAGTGCTACACTAGCGTAAGGTCGGGCGATGGGTCGGAGGATTTCATCCCCGTACTTAAGAGTCAGGGTACTGTTGGCCAGCACGTGGTGGTCTGTGGGACCCTCCAAGTATAAACCTCCCCAGACTATCACTGACCTACCACCAAACCAGCCATGCTGGATGCTGTTACAGGTAGCATAACGTTCACAAGTGTCTCCTGATTCTTTCACTTCTGTCATATGTGCTCAGTGTGAACCAGCTCTCATCTGTGAAGAGGAAAGGGGTGCCAATGGCAGACCTGCCTATTCTGGTGTTCTCTGGCGAATGCCAACTGAGCTGCACGGTAATGGGCTTTGATCACAGGTTCCACTAGAGGACATCGGGCCCTCATGCCAACCTCATGGAGTCTGTTTCTGACAGTTTGGGCAGAAAAATGCACACCAGTAGCCTGTTGGAGGTTGTTTTGTAGGGCTCTGGCCTACTCCTCAAACAAAAGAGCAGATACCGATCATGCTACAGCCCGGTCCAGCTTTCCCCGTGCAAAGGCCAATCTCCTGGTATCTCCTCAATGATCTTGAGACTGTGGGAAAACAGCAAACCTTGTGACAGCACATACAGATGTGCCGTCCTGGAGGAGCTGGACTACCTGTGCAACCTGAATGGGCTGCAGGTACCGCCTCATGTTACCAGTAGTGACAGGACACAAGCAAAATGCTAAACTAGAGAAGAATCAGTCAGGAAGAAAGGGCAATTGTCTGAGGCCTGCAAAACCACTGGCACAATCGCTTATGCTTCCTAGCTGGACAGACTGATATCTCTGAAGTCTATTTGACTTGGTGTTATACTGTGATGATTATTTGTTGCCTTAATTTTTTGAGCAGTCTATATCAAATACAGCAATATTAATATTCCAAATGTATATGTAAAAAAAAAAGGTAAACTTTCTCTACAAATTAAACATTCTTGGCAGAATATATTGATGCAATTCAAGAAATGATTCATGCAGTTTGCAAATAAATATGAATACCTAAATAAATAAGTATTAGGTTTGCATATAAAAGAAATTCATGAACCTATTATGAATTCGGTACAATTTCTTTTCAAACTGAACTAGCTACAGAAAGATGAAACACTTCAACATCTAAGTCCTTAATACTGAACATACGTAATGTCATCCACTGTTACCATAACACTAACATGTCAAGCATATTAATTGGTATTGATGAAATGGGGTCCAGTCAGACTGTTTTTTCCCAAACATTCAGCCAGTCAGACATAAACATTGTGACCATGTTTGTAGCTATGAGGACTACTATGCTCCCAAATCTAGAACTCATGTGATAGTTATATTCACAGCAAAACATTCAGGGTAATTTTTGTGGCTTTAACAAACTCTTTGTAACTAATTATACATATTCACAGTACAGCGACTGGGATGGCACGTTTGGTAAATTACATATTTGCATATAACCCTTCTTTAGCTCTGATTGGCTTTGGTGCACAGGTGATATTAAAAGGTATTGTGACTGTGAGGAATATTGAAGGGTATTGTGACTGGATAAGGGGAATATTAAAGGGTACTGTGACTGTCTGAGGGATATTTAAGGGTATTTTGACAGGGTAAGGGGAATATAAAAGGGTATTGTGACTGTGTGGGGATACTAAAGGGGTTGTGACTTTATGGGAGATATAGAAGGATATTGTGATAGGATTAGGGGAATATTAAGGGTATTGTGTCTGTATGTGGGGTATTAAAGGGTATTGTGACAGGGTACGGAGAATATTAAAGGCTATTCTGAATATATGAAAGGAGTGATGAGAGATGTACTTTAGGCAGTAGACTAGACTAGAGCAGACAGAATTTGCTGTCAGGCAGTGTTAAACGTGATGAACAAAGGCCCTCCCAGGCCTTTCCCACAGTCCTTTTACCAAATACTGCAATCACAAGTAACAAGAATGAGTCCTTTTGGAAAGGAGACAGATCTTTTGTCAACAGTCTGAATGAGCGGCTGGTTCTCACGGTAATGGTAGCTGCATACTAGTGAGTTCCAAGTTCCAACCTGACAGAGGGCCACACTGCCCCCTTGTGGCCACAATGGATACCCCAAAGGGCTTTGGTTTCAGATTTTTTTTTGTTTCATGTTAATGCTCATTTACTGTAGGGTTGCCAGTGCCCACTCTCACCCAATGGCCATAAGACACCAGCATTAAACCCTCTTCACACGCTAAAATGGTTTTCTCCATTTTCACATTTTAATAGTATTGCATTCATTTTGCAATAGATCCAGTGTATATTCTATGCATTAACTTAAAAACAGTATTCCCAAATAATAAAAAACGAAGCAAATGCTTACAATGGTAGCTTAATCCAGGAGATCATTTTCCTGGCACCTCACACCTGTAGCAGACTGTGATTAGCGTCTATCGATGTTCATAAGAGCACCACAACAACAACTTGTAGCTATTTTGTATACATTATTGTCAACAGAAATATTTGCTGTTGCTACTGTCTCTGTGGCCAAACACTTTCTTCTGACAGAATGTGACACAATCGCCACCAATCCGCCCAGATACATATTGTACATTATCCAAAGTGCAGCCATTTTTAACTCAGGCTCACACAATGTCCTAGCTTTTATTACAAGCAGGCTACTTTTATTACTATTGCAGTGTCCCGCAACTGGTCTAACCAACAAGACATTTGGTCAACTGCAGAACATTCAAAATGCAGCAGCATGGGAGCTGACCAAGACAAACAGAGCCAAAATTACAGTGTAAAGTCTCCGATATTAGGACACTGCATGGTCTTTAGATCAGATACGTATTGGGCACCCAAAGACATACTGTAAGATGCTTCAGAGGTATGAACAGTGTAGGTCCCACGGGTCCTCTGACACTGTCCTTATAACCATCTGAAAGCCGTGCAGAATTGGTTGCCCCCATCCACTACTGCTCCACGTATACCCACGTTACTCAGCCTGGTAAGACATTGAGAGCAAGCTCTCTTTCACAGTGATGGGCGAAACCCTGGACTACACAGTGTGACATCCCTTGACATCTCAACAGCATATTAAACGACCCGTGAACCTACCGGACTGGTCATTCATCATGCGTATGGCTTTGGCCTTTGCCAGTTCCAGCGCCGTGACCCATCTCTGGCGCTCCACCTCGGTGCTGGCTTTCAGGTGGTAGGTGCGGCCGCCGCTGCTCAGGACAATGTTACAGGCGTCCTCGGTGTCGATGTGGGCCGTGGCCAGGTTGATGGTGCCACGACACGTATGGGCCATCTCTGCTTGAGTCCTGTGGTGAGGCACCCAGACAGAGACAGACAGGGACAGAGAGAGAAGGACAAGATCCAGAGTCACAGAGACAGATGAAGACGCAGGGACAAAACAGTGAAAAAAACAGAGAAAGTTGATTATTAATCAAATCACGCTTTGAATGAGTTACTAGCCAACTTTGTATCCGACTGGGCAATGAAGCTCAACTGTCCTTCCTGTAGGCCTTCCTGTAGGCACTCACATTAGATAGGCTTGACAAACAGTCCTGACAAAACACTTATTCAGGTATTGGGTGATGGGACCAGCCAGGTTCTGGTACAGCCACAGGCAGAAAGTTGCTGTGAGGCAAGGCAGCAAGGAGGAAGAGGATCAGTCGGACATGCAATGTTAAGGTAAAAGACTGCTGGTAAAAGGCATAAAAGAGTCATCTTTGGCTTGCACCCGTATTAAAATACTATATAAAATTGTTTCTTCCAGTATATGTGCCCACTGCACTCTCACAGCCAGCACGTTCATAATTAAATGTATACACAACACACACTCACATACAGCCAGCATGTTCATGTTTAAATGTATACACAACACTTTCTCACAAAAAGCAGGGAATGGAGGTATTGTCAGTCAACATGTTCTGGGGTGTCTGGGTTCCCACTCCAAATCAATTGTCAAATTCCCTGACTTGTACTGACTAAAAAGATAAAATTCCATGACCTATAATAAACGGAAAAACAAGCAGCTTTTGTGCAGAGCACTGAGCAGAGAAAAAAAATCAGCCCACACTATTTTAAACCCATCAATATGCAAGCTTATTTTACCAGTTCACAGAGAATTTCTAAGTTTCCACTGCTTAACCATACACTGATCAGCCATAACATTATGACCACTGACAGGAGAAGTGAATTACACTGATAATATCGTTATCATGGCACCGGTCAGTGGGTGGGATTTATTAGACAGCAAGTGAATATTTTGTCCACAAAGTTGATGTGTTAGAAGCAGGAAAAAATGGGCATGCGTAAGGATTTGAGCTAATTTGACAAGGGCCAAATTGTGATGGCTAGATGACTGGGTCAGAGCATGTCCTTGTGAGGTGTTGCCATTCTGCATTGGTCAGTACCAATCAAAAGTGGTCCAAGGAAGAAAAAGCGATGAACGGGTAACAGGGTCATGGGCGGCCAAGACTCATTGATGCATTTGGGGTGTGAAGGCTGGCCTGTGGGTTCCGATCCAACAGACAAGCTACTGTAGCTCAAATTGCGGAAAAAATTTATGATGGAATACAGATAGAAAGGTGTCAGAACACACAGTGGATCATAGTTGGTTGCATATGTGCCTGCAATGGACACAATGGAAGATGGTCTGATGAATCACGTTTTCTTTTACATCACGTGGATGGCTGGGTGCATGTGTGTCGCTTACCTGAGAACACATTGCATCAGGATGCACTATTGGAAGGAGGCAAGCCGGTTGGGGCAGTGTGATGCTTTGGGCAATATTCTGCTGGGAAACTGGGCCCGGCCTTTAATGTGAATGTTACATTGACATGTACTACCTACCTAAGCATTGTTGCAGACCATGTGCACCCTTTCATGGCAACTGTATTCCCTGATGGCATTTGCCTCTTTAAGCAAGATAAAGCGCCCTGTCACAAAGCAAAAATGGTTCAGGAATGATTTGTGGAAGTTCAAGGTGTTGATTTGGCCTCAAAATTCCCAGATCTCAATCCAATCGAGCATCTCTGGAATGTGTTGAACAAACAAGTCCAATCCATGGAGGCCTCGCAACTTACAGAACTTAAAGGATCTGCTGCTGAAGTCTTTGTGCCAGATACCACAGCACACCATTGAGAGGTCTAGTGGAGTCCATGCCTCAATGGGTCAGGGCTATTTTGGCAGCAAAAGGGGGACCTACAAAATATTAGGCAGGTGGTCATAATGTTATGGCTGATCAGTGTAATGCACAAATATGATCACCAAGATGATGCTCCTGTTGGTTTCATGAGGGTAGCATGCTTCTTAATGTTTTGATGTTTGCGCGGCTACAAAGTGCTTCCTCTCCCATATCTGATAGATCGATAGCAATTTTACTAACTTTACATTTAACTTTGCTGTAATCTACTTTTAACACCCAGTCCTTGAAGTCATCATTATGTAGCCAAAGCTCCTGACATTGTAATTTTCCTGGCATGTTTGCCATCGTAAGCAGGTACAGGAGACGGCGTATCTTGACTGAAGTGATTGCCAGTTGACGAGCGGGAAGGGGAAAATAGATTTTGATGAACGGCAACAAAAACATGCAACAAAATTCCCTGATATTCCATGACTTATAAATTATAAAATCCCCTGACTTTCCATGTCTGGAATATACTTTTAAAAATTCCATGATATTCCACAAATTCCATGACCAGTGGGAACGCTGGTATGTACATGTATGTGCACTGAGCACAGGTCTTCCTGTGGTACTTTTTTAATGAGCCACAGAATGTTACATAACAAGCTGTGCCACTGCACAGCTCCAAGCCCCGATAGTGGACAAAACCAAACAATGAATAACTACAATGAGGACAAAGAACAGAAAGAAAGACAGCGAGAGGGTGAGAGAGAGAGAAAAGGGGAGAAAGACAACAAAGAGGAGAGAAAGAGAATTGCCTTTGTAAAGAACAACATCAAAATTGCCTTTATTCATTAAATATGTTGATCAGGCTGTTAGCTTGCTCTGGATAAGAACACTGGCTAAACTAGAGCCAGAATATTAGTTATATGACATCATTACTTCCATGTATACATAGCTCTGAGCTTTGGTGTTTGAAAGAACAGTCTGATGCATGATAATACCCTAGGAAATAAACTCCCATCTGTACCCACAGGCAGACATATGTTCAGACACAGTTCCACTGAACTCTGAAACTTGGCACGCAGGAATCAGCAAATGAATCTTAGAATTAGAAGAGTTATATGATTAACGAAAAAAACTGTCATTTCATTGTGGCCATACAGTCTTAGTACCGAACCGTGTATGCAGTAAGCAGGAAAGCAGGAGAGCAGAGCAATCATTCAGGTAAAGCTCACAAACTAATTTAACAGCACTGCCGTTATAGTGTGTGTCTGTGTGTATCTTGAATGTTTGTTTGTGCACAGTATAAATTACTTAGTAACAATGGCAGTTCACTGGTTTTACGCTGTGCATGTGAATGCCTAAATGTGTCTCAACAACCATCCTCATTGACCCCACACTCCCTCTATGCCAGAACCAGCTGTCTCACAGCATTATTCTGTCAATGGGACTATCACAGACTCATCACAGAGCAACAAGTTCACCAAGCACACACACAGACACACACACACAGAGACACACACAGAGACACACACAGAGACACACACAGAGACACACACAGAGACACACACAGACTTACTGTGGCTTCAGAAAGTATTTTCACCCCTTTACTTTCATATTATTTATAAGTCATGTATATAAATTTGCATGTTCACCATAGCCTATTTAAGCAGGGAGACCTTTTCTTTATGGAAATGGTATTGAGATATTGTGGTATTGAGGTCCTCAAAATCTACAGTACACATAAACTTGTACAAACCTTGTACAAACCTCTGTAAAAACAGAGCACTCGTTGGCTTTTGTTGTGCGCGTTTTCATAACTGTCCCAGCAGTTAGTCAGCTGGCAAAACAAGCAGACATTTTATCACATTACGCATGTTTTATAATATTTAATGATACATGTTTAAGATTCATATTGAGACTTTTTTAAATATTGATATTTTGAAGTTATAGATAGGGATCCATAACTATGTATCTGCTTACTTTTTTGAAGTACACGAATATATATAATTATTGCAATGGTAACATGCCAACAAACGAAAAACAGCAGTATTGGATCAGTACTCAGTATCGGCAGATAATAACAGTTCAATACCTCAGAATTGGTAACAGCATAAACATTTTTTGGTAGTGGTGTGTATTTAATTTCCAGCCCTACAAAGAGCTGAGACTTTGTTTCTCCATTCTAAAACCAAAGATTAGACCCCCGTCAGTGTGCAAATACAATTGTCCTTAATAGTCCAATGTTAAAGGTAAAGCTGATCCTAAAAAAATCATGTTCTTGACTACATCTTACATCAGACATGTACATGGTGATCCAAAGCTAAAGAAAGAGGACTGTTCCTCAACACTCCAAACTAACTGGGTCACACCACTGGGAGAGTGCTGCTGATGGGTAAGACGATATCCATATGATACACCCCCCCCAAAAAAAGATGATATCCATATGATACACCCCCCCAAAAAAGATGATATCCAAGCTGATCCCTTTGCCCTGTGGGGAGGCAAGGCCATGCAAACGGCTTAGGAATTAGAGAGCCAAGGCACAGCAGAAGCTGACAGGGAGAGATAAGGACAGAGGGCAGACAAGGGAGTGTGAGGAAAGATTGAGGTGGTGAAAGAGATTGCGAGATAAATGAATCAGAAAGAGGAAAAGAGAGCGAGAGAGTAAAGAGAGTAGAGTCAGAGGGGTCGTTCCACCTCAAAAAGCACAAGAGAAAGGTTTGGCAACCATTACCTTAGATGTTTAAAAAAAGGTTTTATAGAAAACAGATATGATAAGCATTTCTGAAACATTTCAATGTTTTAGATTTTTGTTAATAGCATCAAATTTAAATATTCTTTACCCAAGATCCAATTTGAACTAAAGTTTATATAAATATTGAATAAAACAATGAATTCTACAGAGTATTATCTACCGTGTTCCACAGACTCCTCACAACAAGCCTATACCATAAACACCTATAGACTATAAGTTCATTATGTTCAAAAAGTAGTCATACTATTTTTTGGACTGATAATTGTTCAGTTTTGACAATATTGCAATATTATTTTTGCTTGAGTTTGCTGGGGTTGAACTGAAACCTAAGCATTGTTCTTTCATTTTAACGGTTCTCTTGTGCCTGTGTTATACAGTGCCTTGGAAAAACATTTGGACCCCTGACCAATTCTCTCATATTTAGGAACGTGATGACCAAAGAGCATTCTATAGAGGTTAGAGATATATAAATATGCAAAATAATATCCTAACATTTGAACAACATTTTCAGTAGTTGGTTAGAGACGGAGCTATATAATATGGCCCCCTATTATCAGCCACCGTCTCCAATTATTGGCCACCTTAATATTTTGTTGAATTACATGAATTGCTTTTTTGTATTACAAATGACATATTTTTGTCTTTAGTCTCTGAAGTGTCTACTAGAATGTTATAGCTATATTTCTAGCCTTCTGGTAAAGAAAAAGACTGATCACATTCCTCTGATATTACATGACCGAAATTCACAAACTGCAACTTGTCTGAACAATTTCCATACATGACATTTTTAAGATCTCAAAAGAAATGTCAACCTCTTTACATTTCTGTAAAAAATGTGGGTGGGCTAGCTGAAAGAGTATGATTACCAAAACGTACTTTTGCTTTCCAGTGCTATTACATTTTGAACTTTAGTGGATCTACTTCTCCGACCACTAGAAATGTTAGCTAGTATTTACAGATGAGAGCTGGCTTCAGATGAGTGAGTTACATTCAAAGCATTAAACTCAACAGAACATGGTGCCAATTGAACACGATTCTATACATAAGTATAAGTTGTAAGAAGTTTAGATGAGATGGAATGATTGATGAAAAAAGCAATCACAGAGAAAATATTTTGACTGATATATTGATTTATTTAGGCAAAAGCCCCCCTAAAACAGAACTAGCGACGTCCCTGGTTATATACTGTAGAGATGGTGTGTCTTGAGGCTTGATCAGTCGGTTTGAGTTTTTGCGTAAATGCTCTTCGTTGGTCTAATCCAAATTCCATACATAATTTCAGATGGTACTTTCTGAGTAACAAACTCTTCCTTTTGACCATCTTGTAAAGGCCAGTGTTGCATAGCTGTTGATGTGGTTCCTAGTGATTCACCATTACTCCAGCCACAGAACTCTGTAGCTCCATTAGAATAAATGCCCTTATGTGGCATCTCCCACAAGTCTCTATGTTGAAGCGCTGAGTTTTGAAGGACAGTGTTTTTTTTACAGTGGTGGTTTGCAGTGTAATGCAGCTTCCACTTAAGGACATGCTAGATAACTTTTGTATGTCACTAATAATCATCATAATCATCGATGACTAGATCAAATGAGATTTTTCAAAATTGCTGTTGGATATGCCAATAAGAGGGTTCAAGATTAGTTATGTTCAATTCTTCAGTTTCAACGGAAAACAGTTACAAAACTATGAATGTTTCAGAGATTCATGTTTGTTTGGGTTTGAAATTCAAGTATTGCAATGTATTCTGTTCAGAGAAAGGGAGATAAGGTTATTAAATGTTTCTTTAATTATTTCATTCCGAGATGAATGGGCACATGATCTGTTTTAAAATTACTCAGATTTCTCTGAATCATTCCAAGAAACAGTATATGTAGAGTACTGTATATAGATGTTCATTTAGTATAATCTAAAGTTGACAAAATAATTTTGGCTACACAGTACAGCAGTTTTTATGCCTTTTGTTGTTGTTGGATGGATGAGGACAGAGTAGACTTTAATTAATTTATTTGGTTACAATTGAAATCATATTAGATAAGTGTCTAACACAAACTATGAGGCCGGTTTACTTTTAGCCAACCTTGACCAAAAATAATCTTTACAACTGTTGTTACTCTAAAAATATGATGAAAATAGACCTGCCAAACGAGGCTTAGCCCTCATCCATTTTCTAGTGACGTCCCTGTATATAACCAATGTCACCTTACAACCCCGTTTCCAACAAAGATGGGATGCAGTCAATAAACAGAATGCAGTGATGTGAAAATCATTTAAACCCTTTATTCAATAGAAAATAGAAAAGACAACATATGAAATGTTAAAACTGAGACACTTTTGTTTCTTGAAAATGAGTCCACTTTGAATCTGATGAAAGCAACACGTTTCAAAAAAAGGCAAAGAGGCAACAAAAGACTGAAAAAGCTAAACCTGGTGGAATATCACACAACTAACTAGGCCAATTGGCAAAAAGGTCAGTAAAATGATTGGGTATTAAAAGATAATTCCAGAGAGAATGGGTCTGTCAGAAGTGAGGATGGGTTCACCACACTGTGGAAAGACTGCGTGGGTAAAGATTGCAAAAATTGAAGAATCATTTTTTTTAAATGTTTCTCAAGATGGGGATCTCACCATCTACATGGTACATAATATCATTAAAAAGTTCTCTGTTTGCAAGGGACAAGGCCAAAAACCAATTTTGGATGGACGTGATCTTTGGGCCCTCAGGCAACACTGCATTAAAAAGCAACACGATTTTGTATTAGAAATCACTGCATGGGCTCAGGAACACTTCTGAAAACCATTGTCTGTGAACACAGTTTGTACTCTACATGTTTTATATTCTACCATGCAAAAAAGAAACCATATGTAGCCCGAGCTCATTAAAGATTGAGTGATGTGAAGTGGAAACCTTCCTGTGGTCTAACAAATCAAAATGTGCTATTATTTTTGGGAATTATGTACACCCCATACTCTGGACTAAATAAGAGAGGGACCACCCATCATGTTATCAGCGCACAGTACAGAAGCCAGCATCGGTGGTGGTATGGGGGTGCATTAGCGCACATAGCATGGGTGACTTGCTGCGAAGGCAAAATTAATGCTGAACAATATGTACAGGTTTTAGAGCAACATATGATCCCATCAAGACAACGTCTTTTTCAGGAAAGGCCTTGCTTATTTCAGCAAGCCAATGCCAAACCACATTCCACACATATTAAAACAGCATGGCTCTGTAGTAATAGAGTCCGGGTGTTAAACTGGCCTGTCTGCAGTCCAGACCTGTCACCATTGAAAACATTTGGCGCATTATGAAATGAAAAATACAAGAGGAGCCCCCGAACTGTTGACAAGCTGAAATCCTGTTTCAAGCAAGAATGGGAATACAAAGAAATTGGTCTCCTCAGTTCCCAAACCCTTAGAGTATTATTAAAAGAAGAGGTGATGCAACACAGTGGTAAACATGCCCCTGCCCCCAACCTTTGTGAAACATATTCAAAGTGGGCATATTTTTCAAAAAACAATTTTAAAAAATCAGTTTCAGCATTTGATTTGTTGTCTTTGTTCTATTTTCAACTAAATATAAGGATAAATAATTTGTACATTTATGGATAAATGCCTTTTAAGCAGCGTTCTAACTTTTCTGGAAACAGGGTTGTACATTAATAACAAAGAATTCTCATATAAAATAGAATAACAAACATAACCAAACTCTTTGGCATTTTACTGCATTATAATATAGAGTCAGTTGGGAAATTAAAGGAAAATGATTTTGCTGAAAGATCAGTGGGTCAGATACAAACCTGTACTGCAGTGGTATGTGTGCACTAAAAGCAGTGATTTAGACTGCAGGACCATCCATAGCCTAAACAATTAATTTTGACTGTGTCTGCCTGTGAAGTCAAAACAATTAAAGTGCATTTCCTTGAACAGGACACAGAAACGTTGCATTTACCTATATAAAGACACATTCTGCTAGAAACATATGATGAAACATGGCATGGACATGGCATGGAGATACAAGGTTGTAATTCATGCATCCAAGTAATTCAGAGGTCAATTTCTTTGCCAGAGGGATGAACTTTTTTAAATAATCTTCCCTGATCTAAACAATATAAAAGACAACCTTTAGCTGGTTTTATGGCAGCAAAAATACTTGTAGAGTTGAACAGGGAGTCAGCTGATCAATTGAAAAATGTCTATTGGTTACACTGTTTTCTCAACACATTGGCAATGAAGAAGGCCAATTACAAACTCTGAGGTTTACAATGAAGAAAAGCAATGGGGTTACAAATGCTTGTTATTGTTAAAATAATATTTTCCTAGGTTTGAGGATCCTAACGATGTGATCTGGCTTATGAGGTTAGTAAAGTCTTAAGTGTTGGTGGGTTGTTTCACCTGATGTAGAATGATTACTGATATTCACCTTTTCAATAATTATCTCATTCTTGGTCTAATAATTCTAATCTAATAATTGTCTTCATTTTATTACATATAATTATTTCAGTAAAAAAGGGAACAGTTTGCACCATCAAGACCCCACCCAGTACAACTGTCTGCATTATTATGGATCTAGCAATCTCACTGCAATAGAAAATATTGAAGAAAGAAAAGAAAAAAATGCAATATGAAATTAGTAGTAGAAAGTGTGCTTTTAGTAACTGGTGAATTACATTACTCTAACATTAAAGATCACATTTTGGAAGTACAATTGGAAAGGGGGGGCTTCTTCAAACTTTCACCAAACAACATGAACAGCAGTGTGCAGAACCTGGTCAATAAATATCTCAACACATTTCTCTGATGAGGGGAAAGAAATGTACTGAGAATTAACAATTCTCCAAGCCAATGCTGATATTGTCGGGAGGCTGAATTTATACAATATTATTGGATTCCTTGTGTCTCACTCAACAGTGGTAATAGGTTTGGTCCAAATCTGATGTTGGGTACTGAAACTATATTTATTTATTATTAAGCTAAGTGGATCATATACATCTCTGGAAAAAATAACCTACTGCACCTGTTTCTTTCCTTTCCAAAAAATGTGAAAAGATTTTGAGTGATGAACAGAAGGGTTAAAATTAAGAGACCACTGCAAACTGAAACACTTCTGATCCTCACTCAAGACTTTTCTATTACATTTTTTGGAAAGGAAAGAAAAAGGTGCAGTGTTCTCTTAATTTGTTCGAGAGCTGTATATTTAAATTACTTTGTTGGATATAATATCTTAATTAACTCAATGATAACTGAATGATAATCACATCTGTTTAACTATTCATAAGACAAACAGAGATGATGGTGTCAGGCCATGCTGGATGAAATGAACAGGATTTTCAGGGCCAGTGGGTCCAGCATGTTGTGCTGGTATAGCAGTGAGGGGATTTTACCTGTCATTCACTTCAACACCACATATCCTCATAAAACACAGATCCACCGATCTGGGGCGTGTAATGAAACAGAACACAGTTGAGAGAAAGACTGCCACTGCAATGAGTCAACACAGGGACCACATAACAGACATAGAGAGACCACACACACACACACACACACACAACACATGAGAAACAAAGAATGCACAGGAGACACAGAGACAACACAGGAGTTAGAGACCTCACAGAGACAACACAGAGCTCATGAGACAGAGAAAACTCAGATCACAGAGACAAGACAAAGAATACACAGAGACAACACTGGAGATACAGAGATCTGACAAAACACAGCCAACGCAGATCACAGAAAGAGAGAACACAGAGATCACACACGAGACAGAGAAAATACATAAATAAATAGACAAACAAGATAAATAATAGTACCACATACGTAGCATGGTTAGAAAAGACCACAAAACATGAGACAATTAAAGGTGCATCAGTGTGAACTCTTTGTGACAACAGCTGATATAAAAAGGCCTTAATAAAATACATTTGAATGACTGAATATAGCTCCCAACTGATACATGGCATTAGTTTATTTGACAGGGGCCAAGGGACAATCTGAAAAGATTGCTTATGTATCCAGGTGAATCGTAGAAATGCTAACTTTCCTGTTTCACTTTAGGAGGACATGACCCATTGGACTATGTCTCGGGACTACCAGGCCCTAAGGACTCCTTGCTGTCCCTGTACAAAAACCTTCTGGTTGTGTTGCGGATAAAGTTGCTGCCTGATGATTCCTGCTGCCACTGCACAAACCCCAAATGATTGTCCCTGTCCTTGTCCATTGGTTTATGCTGTGGACTAGGATTCTGTTGTAGGACTCTGGACATAGCCCACATGAAATGATTGTCTTCTGATAATGAAAAAAACATTGACATGAACAAAAAGGTAACGTACTCTTATAATCTTCAGCCAGCACAACCAGAAAAGGACTGGCCATCCATCAGAGACCCATGGTTCCTCTCAAAGTTTCTTTCCAAGTTTGCACCCTACTAGGGAGTTGTTCCTAGCCACTGTGCATTCATTTCGTGTTGCGTGCTCTTTGGGGTTTCAAGCTGTATAAAGGGCTTTATAAACTTAATTCGACTATATAATGTGGGAATGTGCGTCTTGTGTGTTATTAAATGGCTACCACTTTGTGTAGCTGTTAGCTAAATATTATGCAAATGAACTTTCTTTTGGTAGATAAAAAAGGCTTTCAACAACCATATTAACTGTAAATTAGAAAGCAGCATACAAGTGTGCTCATAAGTTTGCACACCATGCCAGAAATTGTGAAATTCTGTCATTGATTTTGAAAATATGAGTGATCATGCCAAAAAAATATATATATTTAAGGATAGTGATCATATGAATCCATGTATTATCACATAGTTGTTAAGCTCCTTATTTAATCAAAGTGAAAACAGAAATCCCCCAAATGGCCCTGATCAAAAGTTTAAATACCATTGAATGTTTGGCCTTGGTAAAGACACACAAGAAGACACACAGCTGAAAGACAATTAAAGATGAATTTCCCACACCAGTGGCATTTTAAATTGCTATTATTGTCTGTGTGTAAATAGTAAATGAGCTTGTTAGCTCAGAGTTGGATGCACTGAGCAGGCTAGATATTGAGCCATGGGGAGCAGAAAAGAACAGTCAATAGACCTGCATAGCGAGAATCTTTCGGGGTACAAAGAAAAACCCACAGGTAACCTCAGGAGAAATACAAGATGCTCTGGAAAAAGAAAGTGTGTTTGTTTCAAGGAGCAAAATACGACGATCCTTGAACAAAAATGAGCTGCATGGTCGAGTTGCCAGAAAGAAGCCTTAACTGCAGCAATGCCACAAAAAAAGCTGGTTACAATATGCCTGAATACAGCTCCACACGCCAGATGTTTTGGGGGTTATTTTGCGGGTATGGCAAGATGAATGCAGCGCGTTATCAGAAAATACTGGCAGACAATTTACATTATTTTGCAGAAAAGCTACGCATGGGACACTCTTGGACTTTTTATTTTTCACCCTCAAATATTTCAGTTTGTTTTTCAATTGAATTGTTCACATTATAGGTCAGATTAAAGTTGGACAAAGTCCTGACATGATTTATCTTTGTCAAATGTTTTTACATCACAAACACCTGGTATTTTAGGGTATTCTCCAACAGTATGCAAACTAATGAGCACAACTGTATGTCAACCTGGTAGAATAACATGTTCTTTAATTTATAGAGTAAAATCACATCTGCTAGACAGACACAGGTGACAAATTTGGTCTCTGGTGCACAAACTACATAAAAGGAATGTACACACACAAAAACATGGTTGTTACATTTATATATTTCGCAAAGACATAAAAAATAGTTTTTTATAAAATTGCAAGAATCAACATGGAAAACTGAACTCGACAAAAAGTAACAGGTTTTAAAACAATAAGCATGTTACAAAATGCTACAAACATCTAAATCTCAGAACACTTTTTTCGTATATTGTCAAAATGTTCATATCAAAGAAAATGACCAATTTATTGTGATATAAGGTTTAGGCCATATTGCCCGACCCTATATTAGAAACATGCATACACAGTGACCTCATGTTCTGCCCAAGGAGGAGCCCATTAATGTGATTAGATCACAGCTTCCCTTCTCTCCATCATCTCCAGCCCAGAGCAGGCCCCTGTCCGAGGAAGTCTCTGAGTCGAGTGCTGAGCAGCCTACCCCTCCAGCTGGCACTTCTATCATCATACAACTGCCTCCCTTCAGCCAAGGACATAGTGTGCCAGCACAACCAACACCTAACTGTGAGCTGAAAACCATGCAAAACCCCCACATAGCCGTGTAGTTATTCAGTTATTACTGTCTAAATAGGCAAGGTTAATGGGTCAGCCAGCCAGGTACCGGTTTGAGAAGGGCTGAGTGTGTGTAAAATAGTGATAGCAGGGCTTGCATAGCACTCAAGACTTTAAAGCCTTGTAATCTTTACTAAAGCACTCGGATGTCCTCTCCGTGTTGAGTAAGCTGTGATGAGAGCATTAAAGCCATGAGGAAAAGTTCAATGAGAAATTAGAAATGAAAAAGGTGGGAGGATGGAAAAGACCTTGTCACACATTGCAGAAAGATAGTAGTGTGTGTTCACATCAGTGATTTACAGTATCGGTCTTGGTGAGTAGAACACAGGAAACAGAGGATCGGGGGGCTGACGAGGAGTAAAAGAGGCAGTAGCCAGGGCAGAGATGCAGCGTCAGAAACCAAAGAGCAAGTGCAACTTTGCAGCTCTATAAGCCCCCATTACATTTTAACTGGCTTACTAAACGCTGAGTGTGTCAGCTCAGCTGTAGGCCAGAGATTAAACTGGCCAGCACCAGCCAATCAAGGCCTGACTTCACATCAGCACAACTAAGTTGGGAAACAGAAATCATTTGAACATCTTTGGGGACAAGCATCATGGGGTGCGTAGGTATCAAAGCACACATTCAAGGATAAATAACCACACCCATAAAAAGGGCTGATGTTAATATCTTCCCATCCTACAATTGGTCAGGTGTCTGAGGGAATCTATATTTAATTCACGATCATTACATTGCTCTTCTAAAAAAGTGTGAAGTAGTTGCCTTTGGGTGGACCAGCATTCCAAGCCTCCTACGGTCTACATGTATTGCTGCACTGTGGGCTCAAGTCCGAACTACAGTACTGCTATTTCAGCTAAAACTAGCGACTTATTGCCACTTTTCTATTCAATAAAGCATGACATGCCTGAGATGCATGAAACAGAAGCATTGACATGACAAAATGTCAACATTTTCAAGAAGCTGTCCTTTCTATAGGCACTATAAATATGTATAGAAAGTTTTGTTCAAATCAGTCGGGGTGCAGTCAAAATGTAATGAATGAATTCAAATGGATTTACCCATAAGAAAAACGGAACAGACAGCCTCTCAGAGCAGATGAAGTATACATGAATGATGAATGTTTTAATGTAACAACATGACTTTAGCCTCACAGAGCATTATGTCTGTTCTGTCTCTCCAAAACTGGGTGATGCAGGTGCAAATTACTGGAGCACTAAAACAGGAGCTTTTTCTCTGTCTTTTAAATGTAAAATAATAAGAATAGGGAGAAAGGATGTAGGGAGTGAAGAATAGTGTTTATTGGATAAATAGACATATTGATAGGCCTGCATGCTGTCTCCACTTCAGTGTGAAGCCAACATTGTTTTTCAATCGCGATGATTCATGAATGAGACATTCAGGATATGGTACAAACCTCTAGATATGAAGACACATAATTGTCATGTTAGGGGCTACTGTTTAAACTTAGAATCACTTTAAAATTCAGAAAGACAGCTTCTAGATATGCAGGCAGGCACAAACAAAGTCTTCAGACACAGAGAGCTCTGCCAAGCAGAGAGGAGACAAGGGGGCATTACTCAGGCTCTTTTGTGGGAACCTGTGCGCTCCACTGCCTCTGCTCAGATGTCAACAGGCTACCTTTAAATCAGACAGCAGTTACCTTGCAACATAGTGGACTATTAATACAGGGAAGCCTGAATGGACATAGTTATTTCCTTTCACTATAAACACAGACAGGACTGGGATACTGGGTCTCAGTTTCTACTAGCCCCTCACTGACTAGAGAAAACACAACAAGGCTCTTTGTGTGGGTCACATGCATGTTATTCTATATCATGGTATAATGTGTTTGGTGAAGTCCACAAGGTCCCATGAACTTTTTAAGACAGAATCCTGAAAAGCAGTATTTGAAATTGTACATGTGGCCCTATTTTCACTCTTTCTGTGCTTGCATGTGATTTCCCCAAACTGTAAATTTTTATTTGTTAAATTAATTTGAGAAAATTGTTTGTCATAATAGCATTAACCCTGCAATGTAAGACTACAATGCATTATAAAGATGCACCTAATCATGTTAAAAAATGCTTAAAACACTTCAAACCAACTTGATATTCTGGATAATGTCTGAACTAGGGCAAATATTTTTCTATTTTTCCTAACACAAAATATTAAAAGTCCAGAGATATTATCCATGAATTGATTCTGATCACATACATTTGTTTGGAGTGTTTTGGAATATTAGCTTTTTTAATATCACATTTTTTTGCATTTTCATATTGCATGAAACAATGCCAAACAATAAAATTTGACAATACATTTTCTTTGTAACAAAAAACATATCCCGGAAAAAATTTAGGGCAGGAGTTTGAAGGGCAGGAGGCTGTACAAGAAAATGTAAATAAGGTCACACACAAAACATTTAGGATTTTTCCCTATTAGCTGAGTGACTAAGAAATCCTAAATTGGTTTTAGGAGCCAATTACACTCCTTCTCCACATATAAAATATGCAACATATTTAAACCCTGTTTCTGGATGGACCTCATTCACAGGATCTCAGAGGAATATAGACCTACATTCTGTTTTGAACCAATTATTAGGCACAGTAAAAATGGGTTGGGTTAACAACAGACCCCCACCACCACAATTGTCCTCCACTGTCACCTCCAGAAATCTGCCCAGAGGAAAGTTAAATCCCACTCAGGAAGCACCAAAGCCACAGATGTTTTTAGTATCAGCATACAGGTGGCACCTGTGCACTGCAGAGGAGAATTGCCTACCACAAGTCAATGTTGTTATGAATGTTGTCTTGCTACTAGGGACAACATAGAAGTGGAGTGCATTTTTTCCGAAATTCCAAATATAGGGCTCTGGGTAGCATACGGTATGTAGCTTACATAATAATACGCGTGGCACCGTCGTTAAACCTGAGATGACAGATACCCCGCCACCCAGCTTGCTTAGCTAGCTAACCATTCTACTTATTTGTGCTAACGTTTCAATATTTTTTTATGTTAGCCCAACACTTTATAAGGTATAAACTGAATTACACAATTCTTCCTATTAAACTTTAAATTCTTTAAAACCAACCAATGCTTGACACGTCTAAATAGTTAGCATTCATGTTAAAACTAGTGGTTAAGTCAACTGAGCTAGCAACTTCTAGCTAGCCTTACTAGTGACACCTAGGTCGTGCCAGGACCTGCTGTCTCTACGTGTAGATATATTAATTGAAACCAATCTAGCCACATAACATTTTTAAGAGTGACATAATTAGCTACTTAGCTAAGATTAACGGGGTTTATTGGGATGAATTACCTTGCTATATGTAACAATAATACAGTAGTGCTTATAACAACGGAACAGTTTCAACACATTGTGGCCTTGCCTCATAAATTAAAGTCAAGAAGTTGGTATAACTCAGTTTACTGTACTGTCTGTAGCTGCTGTCATCGTTTTTCACTTAGCCAATACAGTACAAGACCATCACATTGTATAGCTAGTACTAGCTAGTTAGCATTCAAATATGGCTTATAACAACATATTAGAAGTTACAGTACAATATTTCAATACAACCTATACTGATACTGACATGGCTAACGCTTAATTTAACATACAATTACCCTATAATAAGTCTAGTGGCAGCATGTTTACCTGTAATACGACAGGAGGCCATTGCTCAGGACGAACCATCGGCGTTGATACCCTTTCAAATAGTTTGTCCATTTAAAAAGCCAGCCTTTGTAGGTATCCGACCCCGGAGCTGGGGCTCCGGCTGGAGTGGATGCCGAGCCCTTCCCTTGATCGCTCATTCTCCGCTCCGCTGCAGTTTGGGGTGTGCAGACGGACAAACAAGGGACCGCGGAAAGGAATGATACTATCCTCGCTGAACGATCACAGAGAGCGGTCGCTCTCCCCATACACAGACCGCCGAAGAGAGAGCTCGGTCGCTGAGTGAGCTCGGCGGGGGAGGGTCCGGACCAGAGAGAACCAGATTACACTACGCGTCCCTTTCACATGACACTGGAAACCCGAGGAATGAGGTACACTGGGCTAGTTCATTTTACATTCCTCGGTGCTCAGCTTGGGCGGAGTTGGTCTTTTCTGAGACAATTTCATTGATGAATGTCTACCCACCTCAGGCACCGGGCAATGCAAAACAAACTAATATAACGGTATAAAGGATGAGGAAACGCGAGGAACTGCCATGTGAGCTGTCAAATTTTCCTGAAACATCAGGCATGTGATTCACACTGCATGTTTATAAGAGGAAATACAGGAAGCAGATTGCTTGGTTTGACTCGGATAAATTCTATAATAATTATCAATAAAAAAGGTTTTCTTATTCATTTTTTTTGCATATGCATTAATAGGTCTACATTAAACATATGTGTCGAACCATATCTATTGGACATTTTGTTGGCGAAAATTCCCTCTAAGACAAGAAAATTAAAATCACATAATCTGCGTCATTGATTACTTTCGTCGTTGATTACTTTCTGCATCTGACATAATGTAGGCCATTTGCATAACAATGAATCATTTTTGATGACATCCTAAAATCCAGAGTACGTGTACAGTGAAGCTGCAGAGCAGGCACATAGCAATTGAAATTGTGAGGCCTTCTCAGACAGCATACTTCAAAGGTATTTCGTATTCTAAATAATTACAGAAGTAGATGCAGAAGAAATTTTCATGTTTAACCCGATCTGAAAACTAATATAGGGGGAGGGGGGATGATATGTTCAAAATCAAGTGTCTCATAAATAAAGAACAAATACATTTAGCATACATTTTCATCCAAAGCAACGTTTTAGCTATAGCGACAGAAAGTTACGTGTGGATACATTTCATGTATGTGAAGTTTTGCTTTTTACTGTGCCACACAGTACGATTGTTTAAAAAATTACACCGACTCTGTCTAGTATTCTTCGAAAAATTTACTTCACCTCATTTGAACCTTTTCATTTCCAGCTAGCCAGGCACGTTTTGGCAGTGTTGGCAATACAGCATCAAGATATGTGCCAAATCCATTGTTTAATGCCAGTTATTATTTGATAGATCCCCCACAACATGAATCAATTACATTATATCCTGCCTGTCTATTCTTAAGGCTCAGCGAATGAGTTAGCCTATTTAATCCTTAGAATATCAATATTTTTTTAACTGTTCAACATGAAACATTAGTCGACAGATGATGACATTGCATCAATATGAAACATTAGTCGACAGATGATGACATTGCATCAATAAAATGAAATGAGTTCATGCATTTTAGTTTACTTAATCAAGTTTAATCAATCGTGTTTGACCACGGGCAATATATTTGCGTTAACACCCATGGCCTGTGCATTTACCAAGAGACCTACTTATGTTCCCACAACATAATTATAATTACCTGTTTTCCACATGATGGCGATATTGGATGTGAAGTCGTTTACTTTTAACAGCAAAACTGGAGGTGGCAGAATAATGTGCAACCAACTGAGGCATGCTATGACAATGTCATTCTAATTTTGAAATGCTGGCAAACTATTATTTTCTCAAACTAAGCGCCCGCACGTTCATACAAGTCTCAAAGTTCGAATAACTACAAATCACCCGTAAGAAATACGCAAGGGGAAGAGATCTAAAGACGCAGAAACTATTTTGGGTTGCTACAGCTGGGATAAAGGGTTGCTTTCTCTGCTAAACAATAAAAAAAATGTTATATAAAGCTAATAGGAACATTTATGGAGGGTTAATTAAATATTTCCCGAAAGATTTTATATGATTGAAAATAAAACATGTTTACTGTTTTATTTCATAACTGTACATTTAGAAAATATTTGCCGCTGGTACCGCATTTTTGTTTGCTTGCAAATCCCACTATCACTCATTAACGTGAGATCATAAAGGGAGAAAATTAAGGCCAGTGGTCTCCTGATGTAGTCTTGGCATTATTGTGCACTTTGGAGCATCTATATTGGTGATCTTTTACCCCAAAAAAATTACTGTAAGCAGAATGTTGTAGAGAAAATAGAAATCTGTGGTTTTCTGACTTCACAATCCAAGACCTTGCACAGCACAGCTTCACAATCGAACTGTAGACTACATCATTTGAGATAATTCAGAGTAGCCTACATCACTGTTTCTCACAGAAATGTTCACAAGTGCGTCTTACCTTCCTCTGGAGAGCTCTACCTTCTCTGGACAGCACCAATGGGCATAATACAAGAGGCATTTGAAAAAATAGTAACTAAAGAGACAAGAAGGCCAGTTATTGCGCGCAACATATTTAATTTTCCCATAGTCAAAAACAAAACAGCTAACACCTACTATTAAAAAATAAATACAAGTGATGTTTCTGTTAGAAAAATTTAGCCCTTCATGTGTACATATGACACACACACAAACAGTCTAATTTAAATAGATGGACACTCATGCTACAAACTCAAGAACAAACATGGCTCTACTCTTTCCATAGTATCTCATACAGATGCTACATAACCATTCTCTTTACAAAATAGGCTGTGACTGTGGAGCCGAAGCTTATGCACATGTGTGTTTCATTTTCTGCTTGGTAAATGTTTAATCTTAATGCACACTCTGCTATGCTCACTGAGAACAGAATACAGAATACATAATGACGACAGTATTATAATGACATTGTATCATATGTTGTCATAGTGTAACGTTACTGTAAGCCAAAAACACCACTGCATTGAATCACTGCATGCAAGATCAGTCCTAAAAAATGTTTTAGCGCCATGGAAACGTACATCCAGCATCATTCTGCGTAGATCTCTGACAGTAGTAATTAGTGTTGTTTATAAGTTGTTTATAAGTTGCCCACAATGTTGTTTTGAATGATTATATAATGTAAACCTATTAGAACAGATGGTGTTAAGTAACTGGAGCATGGCTTCCGTGTGCATTTTGCCTAATGTCTCATACCGTCAACGTGATCCACACAGTTGCAGAAGCTTCAGGAAGCTCTTGAGAAAGTCGGATCCGCAGCCACGCCGTAAAATATAACTGCTTTTCACAGTTTCCAATAACAACCATATACAATACACACAGGTAAACACATGACAGCTGACTGCACACAATCCCACAAGTGCAATTGAACCCTGACCTGCTGGCTTGGCACCAAAAGCATGCAAATCAATGAACCACGTACACACAGCATGTACTCATTTCAGTGCAAACTTTGTCACAGGGTGACTGTAATATAGGACACAGTTTTGCCACATTCTTAAACGTAAAAAAATATCTTGCACAATTTCTGAAATTGCTTTGATGTTTTCAGAATGTCTTATGTTTGCTTTAATGGTAGGATGTCAATAAAGTGTGTGCTCTGGGTGTGTCCTTCTTTGTTTGTTTGTGGTCTGGGTTAATCCAAGAGCAGAGAGATTGTTCTGCATTCTGTGAGGCATTCTAGTTTAGCATAGGACATTTGTGGTTGGCGACACGTGACGGCTTGTCAGGCTGGTCAAAGTGCTCCGCAGCTTATTGCTCCCTATAACCAAGTCACTACCTCTCTCTTTTCTCCTTCCATTGCCGTTCTGCTTCGCTAATGTTGCCCATCAACCTGTGCGTAACAAGACAAGCATTTCAAAATCATCACACGTACTCTCCCCAAAAACACATCCGCTGTTCCTATCCCACTATCCCTGCCTCATTTAAAATCTGTACCACTGCCTCTTCAGGGGCTGTACCCCCTCTATATCCAGTCTCTCTGGCTTCCTGCAGGCACCAGAGCGCCATGGATATAATGTATTCATCAAAAACACGCAGTGGAAGACGGGAGGGAGGGAGCAGATTAAAGACCTCCATCATGAGAGCGACTGCAGTGTTTTTCTGCTGCATGAAAACCTCACATCCTCCTCTAAACATCAGACATTATTATCATTTCTTTACATTCACAATCAGTGAATAGTTGTTTACCTGGAGTACAAGGACAATTCTTAAACCATGTCACCTGCAAGACATCAAATGGTTTACTCCTTAAGGGGTGCTTTGAAGGACTGTGTTGCCGAAGGTTCGGTTTCTGGTGCTGTACCACTAAACGAGGATGGGGTAAATCAAGAGTAAGTCATCCATCTTGATTCATCTATGTTTACCAGTTATTACCCTCCCCAATGACCTTTCCTACTCCACATCTATCTCCATTAGAATAATGACATTTCAAGTATGACACCCAGGGAATGTATCTAGCACATGACACTACACCACATGTTTGGAAAAAGGAAGACTTTTAAGTAAGTTGCATTCTTGCATCCTTTAACATTTATCAAACTAAACACTACCCAGTCATGTCAATAATTGTATTTGTTTTTTGTATTTACTAATTTTACCATTTAAATTCTCAAACCAGTAGGCAACCTACAGTATGAGGAGCCGTTGCCTTGAGATCTGGGAAGCTCAAGCTCAACCTGGTGTTATGTTGATAACTGTGTATATAAATTTATGTAAAGCGGTGGAAGTAGAATAGCTGCTTTAAATCCACCAAAAAATCCTCTTCTCTTACTCCTTTCACTAATTGGAATATGTGAAAGAACTGGTGTGATGATAGAGATGTACGTTTTGTACAGGGTGGTTGTAGCCACAGAACAGCAGTCACATAAAGCTCAGTAAAGCAGGAGGCCTCAGGGTGTTTTCCAGCCGTTTACATTGAAGTCTTCTTGTCCATATATCATTTATTCCCCGAGGTGTGTCTGTGAGGCTCCTATGGCTCTGGAGGTACTCCGGGGTGAAGTTTTCCATATGTTTATTTCTAGGATTAGCTTCTCCTTCCTTAACGCTAACCTTAGACATTCGTGGGGAAAATGCAAACCTGACCCAAGATCAGTTCCTTTGGTTGACTTCACCTTATACCGGAGTGAGCAATGGGTCACATGACGGTGCAGCGGTTCCTCTGTAGGGCACCTTGTAGGCGGATCCCGGGGGTGTGGTTCTGTTTCATGCCACGGGCCACAGCAATGCCAAGCAGTTCTTTGAAGAGTAGGACCACGTGCCAATTAAACTTGGCAGAGCACTCTACATAGCCACACTTCCAGGTCTTCTTGACCAGCACAGAGACAGCCCGGCGAGGGGTGAAGCGCTGGCGCTGCAGATCCCTCTTACTGCCAACCACCAGGATGGGCACCTCACTACTGCTGCCTTCTCTACAGGGACCGGGAAGACAGAGAAATTTAGGAATGGAGATAAATGAGCTAAAGGATAAAAAGAATAACAATCAAATGGACAAGCTGTGATTAGCTGAATCAAATTTGGTGCAAATGCTGAACTTATATTCCAGTCACATAATCCCTATTGTTCGCACACCTTCAGTGTTAATACTTGAAGGAGGCAGCATTTGGATGAAGAGTCTCCTGGTTAGTAAGTTGGCCTTCTCACCCTTCCTCTTTTCTTAACATTGTAAAGTTCAGTAACATAACAGAGAGCCTGAAGTCTTTGTCCACATTGGTCACTGGATATCAATGTGAAATGATAATTGCCATATGTTTCTGTATGTTCAGTGGTTTGGGTGTGTATGTGTGTGAAATCAATGTGCATGTGTTAATTCCTCTACCTGGATTGGTTGCAGGTGGGGGTGGATCAGAGAATCAGGGCACATGTGCCTCTACACAGACTGTATGGACAGAGATTAAATAATGGATTGAGAAGATGTACTGTAGGCTGCAAGCTGGGCTAAAGCATTGATGACTCAAGTCAGGCTGACCGTAATGCTATTATGTACAATATGCTTGGACTTTGATTCAGTGCTTCTGTAGCATGTTGATTTACAAATGCATTTAGTGGGAGAACACAGAATGTACACTACCATTCAAAAGTTTGGGGTCAATTAGAAATGGCCTTGTTTTTGAAAGAAAAGCAACGTTTTGTTGTCCTAAAAAATAACATAAAATTGATCAGAAATACAATGTCGACAATATTACGGTTGACTACTGTAGCTAGAAAAAGCAGACTTTCAATGGAATATCTACATAGGCATTCAGAAAAAAATGCAACTGTTCTAAGTATACAAAGGAAAAAAATACTACAAAAACAAATCATATAACTCCAGTTCTTTTCAAGTAAACATGATGGTAATGAAGCTGTGGGGTGATGTAAAACCACCCTATTAATCCCCAAACTAAAGCTGGAATCCTCTCAAATACCCACTCAGGCCTGAAGGTCTCAGGAGCAGCAGTTTGAAGGATAGTTTATGTGTGTGTGTGTGTGTGTGTGTGTGTGTGTGTGTGTGTGTGTGTGTATGAATGCTGTCTGAGTCTTCATGACATAAAAGGAATGCAGCTATGGGCTTTTGGGAAGGAAGCAAACACAGCCAGAAAACTGACAAGGCACTGATTATTCTGGGTGCGGGAGATTTTTATTTCTGAGGGCATTTGTGTTTGTGTGTGTGTGTGTGTGTGTGTGTGTGTGTGTGTGTGCATGTTTTTTTTCTCTATTTGTTTTGAAGTTGGTGGAGTAAGCAGCACCAGAAAGACAAAGGAATTCCTCCCAGGCATCTTTCCACCAGCTGGCCCGCACAAATAAATAACCTGGCCTGGATGTGACCACCACTATTCAGATTAGATTTCTCCCTGTCATCATCCCTTGACCGCCCCTCAACATGTGTCCATGTTGTTCTCCTTCTCATCATCTCTCTGTGTCCCTCAACCTGTCCCCATGCTGTCCTCCCTGCCATCATCCCAACATCGTACCTCAACATGGGCCCATGCTGTCCTTCCTGACATCACCCCTCAAATCTTTCAGGTGGTTCTCTTTCCCACATGTCCACTGAAGTAGCCTCTGATCTTTTGATTCAGTCCCAAAAATAGATACCATGCACATAGCTGGGCAAAGATGTCTGCTTGTTTTGTGAGCTAACATGAACACAGCTGGGACAGTGTTAAGAAATGTGCGCAACAAGGGTTTTGTTTCAATTGTGCAGGGTTGTATAACAACCCCCCCAGGCCCACAATAATTAGCCAGAGCCTGAGTCTCTTGCAAGTCTGGCGACGTCCCTCCTCAGGTCCCTTTTCTACACTCCGGTTCCCTCTATTTACCCTTTCTATCTCTTTCTGCTCTTAATAATGCATGTCCTGCCCTGGGCCAATCACAGACAGCTCGGAGACAACAGGCCGTCCAGCCGCTGTGTGTGTGGAAGGAGTGGAGCACAGTGGTCTGAAGGCCGTCACAGCACAGAGACGCTAAAGCTCTACACGTATGCCGGCGCAGATGCCTGCAGTTGAAATGAAGGCAGGTGTTTACATTATCAGGATGTCTCACCACGTTCTCGCCCGTCAAGGTCTGAATGAAACATCACCTCATTACTGAGCTGTCACAATGCTGGACAAAGCCAGGCTCCTGAAAACAGACCAGGTCAGCACCATGGGTTATTGTGTCCATGTGTACGACAGAGGAATTGCATGCTGTTATCACTGGGGTCTCACTTGTGACAGCACAGGCTCTCTGCAGCTGTTTGACCCGACCGGTATGTGAGATGCAGTACTGTCCCTACCTGTGCTCCACGATCTGCTGGCGGATCATCTTGACGTACTCAAAGCTCTCCACACAGCAGATGTCATAGACTAGGATGTAAGCGTTGGCGTTGCGCACCCCTCTGCAGCGCAGGTCCAGCCACTCCTGACAGACAGGCAGACAGACAGACCAGCAGACAGACAGACAGGCAAGGAAACAGACAGACAGACAGACAGACAGACAAAGGGACAACATGAGTAATCCGCAAATATAGTTTGTGTGTAGAATACACATTTTGTTCACTATTCACTGACTTGACAAATGAAGCAAATGTATGAATTTGTTTATCTCAAGCAATATGCACTCCTTAAATGACCTGATGTAATGTACATCTCTCTGAAAACAGTGATGCTTGAGGGGACTGTCCCTCTGCTTCCAGCTGCTTATTTGGGCATATCTTTAATCAGGTTTTTAAACAGAGCCTCATATGAGACATTCAATCATGTTTCTTTACTTGATGATAATGGAAATTGTATAGGGTAAACGAGGTTAACACATCCCAGAGTCAGGCAGATAGATGGGACTGCTGTAAACCAGTCTGAAGCCCTTAACAGGTTTTTTTGACTGCCTGCCTGCCTTGCCTGAGGCCAAACAACAGAGAACCAAAGCTGTCAGAGCAGGCATAGGGCCAGTCTGCTTTCACGCGGAACCCCAGGAACACACTACACTGCTGTAAACACTAACAGTAGAGTAAACTGTGGCCTTGGTTAAAACAAAGGATTTTTTAACAATAATTAAATTGCAGCACAATGGGAGTGATTTGTTGCGGCCAATAAGGCAATTGCTTCAGCCATGACACAGTGACCCACTCTCTTGGTTTCTCTGTGTTACACACGCACTCTCCCTCTCTCCTGTTCTGTCTCTCTCACACACATACACACAGGCACCCTCTCACCTGCTCTATCTCACTCTCTCACATACACGCACTCCCATCCTATCTCCATCTTTCTCACGTGCACATTTACTCTCTCTATCTACGCCAGCTGTACCTATGTGAGCTGAATTCGTAAGTGGTTGTGCTAGCTGGGGAAAGGAGAAGAAGAGGTGGAGAGAGAGGGGGAAGGGAAGGGAAGGGAAAGGGAAGAGGGTGATTGGAGAGAGAGATTTGGATGGAGAAGACCGCTGCTTCTCAGGAACAGTGTGAGAAGAAGACATATTAAATTGCAGCACGTAAATGGATATGGAACTGTTGGGGTGATAAAGCATGGATGCCCTAGCAGCCTGACAGACAGTAGGCTGTGAATATAACCACTGACCTGACCCCCATCATTCTGACAGACAGTAGGGTATGAATATAACCCCTGACCTGAGCCCAATCAGCCTCACAGACCGTGGATGCAGAAATAGCTAGCACAGGGCACAATACCCCTTCACTCACCCCCAACTTAAGCTTAGTCAATAGACCATGAGAAATGAAATATTGCTGGGTGACCTGAGTATCACCGCAGTAATGAGAATCCCCAAGATAATACTGGAGGTGTACTCCAGATGTACACTATTCTGATTCCTCTGATTTCTAAACAGTGAGTTTGTTTATAGGTCATTTTGGCAGAGAGTCAGGTGCTCTAATGGGACAGAATTTGAGAACAGATGATGATCAATTTAATGAGGAATGAAGAAAATAGTGACAGTGTCGACAGGAAATAATTGTCTTCATCTAATTGGGAAGGATCTGCAGCACAAGTAAGTTTGTGTGTGTGTGTCTGTCTGTGTATGAGAAAGAGGGAAATAGAAGGTAATGAGGGTGATCAGCCATTGAGGTAAATACTGTGGCACCATGACCACTGGAAACAAAGATGGGATGGAGTGGAATAAGGTATGGGGGGCCAGAACACAAAGTGTATTGTCTAGGGAGATTCAGTTCTGTAATTATTTGCTTTTATTTGCCTTTTCCACCTGCAGATTGATTGACCCTGTTTCTAAGAGGAATACATGGTGGTAAGGAGTATTCCTCTACCATCTCTTTCCTCCACTCTGGAGCCACCACAGTCTGTGGTCATGATTGGATGGGTGTATGGGATGCTACACACTTCAAGATGTTGTCGGCTACTACAGTCTTGTCTGATTGAACTTGTAACAGTACCATCCATAGCAGTCTTTTGGTTGTGACTGGCTGTGATACAGGGTGTTGTAGCACTTATACCCCACAATATTGTGCCACATGAAAGGCCCAAATTCTAGTGAATTTCTATTTTAACTAATTGTGTGATGCAGGCATTGGCCAAGCAGGGGGCAGACAAGCAGTGCAAGTAGTGATCTTAACAGCAACCCAGGCTAGGATATGGCAAAACAACTATAAAAATTGCATCATCACACAATACATGGTTGAAACCTAGATTTGGAGTTTTGCCCCATGCACCCTGTTCTTGCTACTGCAATATCCATATGAACAGAAGACAGACCAGGTTGCAGCCTTAGTCGGGAATTCACCTAGAAAACACACTGTATATGTCTATTTTTGGAGTGTTTGTTAAAATAGCTGCAGGTTACTTTTATCTGCTGTTCAGAATATGAGTCAAAGACACAACCCAGCTAGCACATTTGGTTTCCTTGGAGGTTGTGGGAACATACGTTTTTGGTTTCACATTGGTAGTGTGAATGGACCCATAATATATATATATATATATATATATATATATATATATATATATATATATACATACAGTGGATATAAAGTCTACACACCCCTGTTAGAATGCTAGGGTTTTGTGATGGCAGGTGTGTAATGACTTCTATTTAACATGAGTTTGAATGTGATTGGATCATTCTGAACCCAGCCACATCCCCATTTATAAGAGGGTGTGCACACTTATACAACCAGGCTATTGTAAGGTATTTATTTTCCATTTTTCCCCCTCGAAGATTTCAGTATGTTTTTCAACTGAATTGTTCACATTATCGGTCACATTAAAAGGAGAAAGTTCTGACATGATTTATATTTTTCACATTCTTTAACTTCACACAAAAACCAGCCTTTCTAACAGGGGTTTGTAGACTTTATATATACACTATAGGTGTGATAACAAGCCCGGCACTTGGGTGTGATAACAGGCACGCCACTAGGGTGTGATAACAAATACGCAACTAGGGTGTGATAACAAGCATGCCACTTGGGTTTGATATCAAGCGCGCCATTTGGGTGTGATCACAAGCATGCAACTTAGGTGTGATCACTAGTGCACCATTTGGGTGTGATCAGAAGCACGCCACTTTGGCAGAATGTGATTAGAATAACAACTCTGTGAGCTGTTTAGACAAGACATGGTTATCATCATGAATTAGTCGTCACCATATTTTGAGTAAAAAGGGGGGCAGATTAGTTTTTGTAACTTGCATCAGGAAAGAGATAAACATGAAGGCAACAATTTACCAGAAGGCGGGGGAGGGGGGGGGCAGCTGCACCATGTTAGGCCTGTATAGAGAATATACAGATGCACATAAACTGATTGAAACATGCTCAGAATACTCTGCATCTTTGGCACCAAAGAAGGTTTTTAGAATATTTTTAGAAAACAGCCAAATCCACAGCCAGGACCATTCTTATTTCCCAAGAGTATACGGACTGTTGCAGTAAGCCCCAAATATGTTTCAGGGCTCCCAAAGAGTAGAAAATGTGCGTTTTGTTAATGTGTGCTTGTTTTTTACATTTCATTTTTAATTGACTACTGGATGTCTAATGGAACTCAAACATAGTATATCTATTTACCTATTCATCCTTTGAAATGCTTTGTCTGATCATGGTATGGCTTCAGTAAACACATTTTGGTTATTTTTGTTGCACTGGGCATTTACCTAGAAAATATTACATATACTACATGTGGTATAGTAGTGGTAATAATATTACATAGACTACATGCAGTATAGTAGTGGTAGTATTATTACACAGACTATATGCAGTATAATAGTGGGGGTATTATTACATAGACCATATGCAGTATAATAGTGGTGATATTATTACACAGACCATATGCAGTATAGTAGTGGTAGTGTTATTACACAGACCATATGCAGTATAGTAGTGGTAGTGTTATTACACAGACCATATGCAGTATAGTAGTGGTAGTATTATTACATAGACCACATGCAGTATAGCAGTGGTAGTATTATTACACAGACCATATGCAGTATAGTAGTGGTAGTATTATTACATAGACCACATGCAGTATAGCAGTGGTAGTAGTATTACATAGACAAAATGTGGTATAGTAGAGGTAATAATATTACATAGTAGTAGTATAAGTACTATATAGTCCATATGCTCAATAGTAGTAGTACTACAACACCATAAACTACATGCAGAATAGTATTAGTACCATAATTATAGCCATAGTAGGAATACCACATTGACAGTATGCAGTATAGGGGTAGTAGTAGTACCACATAGAAAAGATGCTGTATATGGGTAGTAGTAGTACCACATAGATAGTATGCAGTATAGGGGTAGTAGTAGTACCAAATAGACAGTATGCAGTATAGGGGAAGTAGTAGCACCACATAGACAGTATACGGTATAGGGGTAGTAGTAGAAACACATAAAAAATATGCAGTATAGGGGTATTAGTAGTACCACATAGACAGTATGCAGTATAGGGGTAGTAGTAGTACCACATAGACAGTATACAGTATATGGGGTAGTAGTAGTACCACATAGACAACATGCAGTATACAGCAGGGGTAGTAGTAGTGCCACAAATATATTAGCAATACCAGATTGACCATATGCAATAAAGTATTAGTATTTGTAGTACCACAAATATAGTAGTACTAGTGAGCCACATAGACCTTACGCAGTGTAGCGCTACATAATCACATTTCTCCCTATCTAGGTGCTTGAGATGCACCCCCATTCCTCTGTGGCCTAAAAATAGAGCTGTGCATCCTCGCTTCATATCTCTTCGTCATCCAAGTCCTCGTTTTGTGTGGAGGTGGAGCTCTGTACACAGACACAATGGCAACACTGCATCTTGTAAACCACCGCCTACACCTGTAGGACAGAGTATGAGAGATCACCGGAGAGAGAGTAGAAAGTCACAGTTTAAAAGGACGCCCTGTGTCTGTGTTTGTGCTGCTTACTATAAAGCTGCTCAGCACGCTTCTTTTAAGTGTCAAACTGTGCAGGTTTCCCTGACAACCCAGGTTCTTGGTCACTTTTTACCAGGCCCTGGCAAAGCTGCAATCCTACTGCTTGCAATGATAGCAGGGTAATACTGTCAGATCAATAACTATACACCAGGGACAAGAGAACTTGGTCATGAATGGGAATGGATGATACATTGAGACATACCTCACTGTCCAAATGATAATAAAGCAGACTGGGCCCCTTTGGGATTGAGTTTCTAATGACTTATTGATGTAGCAGGCCCTAGTGGACCTGTGCATGCTTGTAGGGTTTATTAGCGTTGAGGTCCCACTGGGCATTGATCTCCTCCAACTGCTTGACGGATGATAGTGTCTGCTTTTAAACACAACCATGTCTCTGACCGCTCCGCCACTTCATGTGTGCGCGTGTGACAAAACCTTTCTGCAGAGGCTTACAAAGCGGCAAAACGTATGGCACATTCAGTGCAATGAACTGGGAAATCAAGCAAATTTTTCCATGTACTTAATCGTGGCAATCATAAAAGAGAAACAGGTAGGAGAAAAAGACAGAGAGAAAGAAAGCAAACATTAGGAGGAAGGCGTGGTGGTGATATGCTACTCCCCCCCCACTTCCAATTCCAAAGACAGAAAACATGTAAAGGGATCCAGTGACACGCTCAGGCTCTGTCATCACATCCTATGGACACGCTGACAGATGCTCCAGGATGCAGACTGCTACATAATCACACCTACAGCCAGCAGCAGATGAATGATCATTACCAGCAGAATTCCTCAAGGTAAATAAGGCAATGCTGTCTTCCCTAACATTGAATGGCCATGGCCACATAAAAGACTGTAATTTACAATAGAAGAAGTAAACTGTAAAATACTGTATATTGCTACACAACACACTTTTGACCATATGAACAGTGATTCCTAGAGTTTGAAGGATTAATTATGAGTCAAACCACACAACAAAAACAATGTCAGGTTTATACTTGACAAGGCTAGAAATATAAATACCAGTGACGTAATACTGTACATATGCAGTTGTGTGTCTGCTTCTGTGGGCTGGAGCATAGGAGAGTGTGCGTGTGTCTAGTGGAGCAGAGGACGTTTATCTGGTCAGACCAGGTCAAGTGTTTATCAGTCTGATGGCTTGCAGATTGACAATGTTGCCATGACTCTTTCAGCATAACTTAGGGAGCAGAATGGCTATGGTGTCCTCTTCACAACGTTGGCATTAATGCTCCAAGACTCCAAGTCCTCGGCTTTTTGAATGAGTGCAGAGAAACAACACAGTGTTTACTCCATGTACTGTTCGCCACTGATGTGGATTGGGCGTTTTCCCTTCTCGGCTTCACCAATAATCTTTGTTTTTCTGAAGTTGAGGGAGAGGGTGCTGTCTTGGCACCCCTATGTCAGTTGAATTACCACGTCCCAGTAGGCTGACTTATCGTTGTTGGTTATCAGCCCTACAACCATAGTGTCATCATAAAAACTAGAAGATCGATTGGTGTCATACTGCAACAGAGTTATGGGTGAACCGGGAGTGAAGCAGAGGGCTTTACAGCCTGAGGTCTGCCCATCGGAAAGTCTGATATCCAATTGCACAGGGAGGTGTCCATACATGGAGTTCCAAGCTTGGTAACAAGTTAAAGGGAACAATAGTGTTGGAAGCTGAATTATAGTAAAGGAAAATAATTCTCACGTGGGTCATTCCCTTCTCTTATGTGTTGCGGCTGTGTGAGTAGGAATGAAAATAGCATCCTCTTTGTTTCTAATGCCTTGGTAGGCAAATTGAATAGGGTCCAGTGAGCCTGGCAATCTGCCTTTATGGGCCATGACAAGCCTCTCAAGCACTTGATGATGACCGTGCTGAGTGTGACGGGGAGTCATTAGGGAATGTTCCTTCGGGTTTCGTGGGTGTTGGGATGATGTTGGGGGACCACAGCCTTTGCCTACATGCACATCAGCCTGAAATAGGAACAGGTTTCAGATATCTTCAGAGACACCGTCCAGTGGCTTTGGCAGTGTAGCCTCATTTGAGAAGAGGGTCGTCAGCGTCGCAGGGAGCCTAGTGTGTTGAGCTTGTCAGACGAGTGTGGCATCAGTTGGGACAATGCAAGTGGTTTTACCTTTGTTAGTCGCTTAGGGCATATAGTCCTAGCGACATGCGTTAGTCCTGCTGACATGATACAGTCCACAGGATATTCCACTGATCCAGTGTCTTTGAGTATGTTATATAGATACATATACACAGTATGTACATGGTTAAATGTTTTATGCTAACCTTAAACTTAATTCTAACCCTAGCCCTAACTTGTATTCTCAGGACATCAGACTCTGACTAACCTAACTAATAGACTGCAGCAGCTCTGCTCTCCTCTCTGTTAGTCTCTGTATTCCCTCCAGTGCTTCAGCAGAGCAGCGTGCTTTAATCCAATCAGCTTCAAATAAAATGAGAGTACATCTCAATCAGGTCTGTTCTGTTCTGTTCTGGCCCTGTTCCAGTGCACCATGTTCTGTGACCCTGACCCAGCCAGACAGCTTTCTCTTTGCAGTCAGTAAAAAATGACCAGACAAACAACCTTCCCTCAGCAGTAGGAAAAGAATGACCAGCCCGCATCGGTCAGGAATGAGACACTGAACAGAGGATGCGATAATGGATGGCTGCAAGCTCTTAGAGCCCTATCTGAGCCATCATATATCTTCCGGATAGCAGGGCTCTTGTTGCACTTACCAATTAATGGCTCAGTGAGGGCCATCCTTTCCTCAACATTTTTAATCTCCCAGTCCCTGCCACGGCAAAGTATCCCAATACCATGCTTCACTGTAGGGATGATATTAATAAGGTGATGAATGCTACATTGTTTTTGATACCTTGTTGACAGAGTGCTTGGTATTCAGGCCTAATAGTTTGATTCTGGTGTCATCACATCAGAGAATCTTTTTCCTAATGCTTTCAGAGTCCTTCAGTGAGCATGTCATATCCTCTTAATTTATGAGTGGCTTCCATCTTGCCACTCTGCCATGAAGCCCAGATTGACTGCAGCAGAGATGGGTGTCCTTCTGGTGCGTTCTGCTAATGTGGCATGAATATAAACAGTTAAGATGTTTTTATCTGTTTGATTAACAGATTGCTTTCAAAACATCACACTTATTTACTACAGTCCAGACAGCACATTGTCTCGGTTCCCAAGCAATTTGTAATTTTTTTATCTCTTTTTACACACTCATGAACCATACTCAACCATCTTGTGAAAATAAATTTATTGTGGAATGTACTTGTTTGTTTGCGCTGCTCCTGACTACAATGAAACCTACAGCAGGATAAATACAGAGTCCCGTGGTTTATCCTTCAGCCGGAGCGTTAACAAACATCTGTCAATAAGACAGCATAATCATAAAGAATTAAAAGTAATAGTTTAGAGTTGATAATTGATTGATTGTAACAATCAAAAAAGGTAATTATTAGGTGGGCACAGCTTTTTTCAATCAAAACATGATCTAAACAATGAGACTCTGTTCCAGACCTGTGTGGTGGAACCCATCCCACAAGAGCATGAGAAAAATTGTTTGCCCCACAATTTGTAAATGAAATGTTTCACTTCGACATTATAGACTTTTTTTTCCATCAGTGACAAAAAACAATTAAATACATTTAATTTCATGTTGTAACCAAATAAAATGTGGAAAAGTCTCAGGTGGTGAATATTTTGGAGAGCCAGTGTATGTATACGCGATGAGAGTTAGAGCACAGCTGTGTGCTTGAGACATTTCTATGTGACGAGCAAAGCCCTTGGAGGATTTCCTGTCCACACCCACACACCCACACAGACACACGGACGCGCGCAAGCACGTACCCACGTTCCAGCTTTTATAACACAATCCAGCCTGTTTTCATCATGCTGACAGACTGTTCTGTGATTGCAGTTAAGCACCATTTAGCTAAAGAAAGAGCAAACTCAATCATACTGCATTGTGTTTAGGTGCTCCACAATTCATAGACAATGAAAACCCGACAGACCTAATGCTAAAAGATTGTCATCACATTCTCCTCTTTACTCTGCTTCTCTTGGACACAGCTAGAATCCTTTGCTGTCCACCTAATGTCCTGCTGGCTCCAGCTGTCTGTATCTGCAGTATGGGTTCATGGTGGCTTTTCCTTGGTGTGTTGGACATGTTAGATTATGTTTAAGGGACAGTGCATCACCACTTCAGGGGGCTTTCTGTTCAGCTGAACTGTCATCAATGGCCTGATGTCATTTTGTCAGTAGCATCTCCCCTGTGTAGAAAAATGCAGTCCATTCAGTGGAAGCAACACGGTCCCTCCGCTAATAACAAAAGCTTGGCAACAGCCAGTATGATCAGTGCTCCACACTAGTCTCAACCGGCTCTAGAGTGACCTTGGAGATTGCCATCTAGGACACACAAGGCAGCCCCAGGGAGTGAAAAATTACCATGTTTCCTGGAGGTCAAGAGCAGTTTTGAATGTGCTGTTTCCAATGTGTTTTATTGTATCGTTTAGCACTAAAATATATTTAAAAAACATACAGCTTAAAACAAAGTACCAAAACAATATACTGAACAGTTATTTTCAAGAAAATGGACATATGAAAAAGGAGAGCAAGATTGCAACCAACCCCATCCCCACTTGACAAGCTCCCCCTTCCCCCCAAGGAAGTGCTACTGTCAGAACACAAAGCAAATTCCAGACCAAGCCATGCAAATTAGGACGAAGTGAACCCATTGAGATATGTCCCTTCAAAGATTTATTTTGTTTCTTCATAACAATAACAGTATAAAAGGGTCATGTTATACAATTATTCTCTTAAATATACGAGATTCATGCGATTACAGAGTGGAGATATATTGTTGTGTAATCGCTGAAAAGTAATGAGTGGATAGATTTTGAATTTCTGAGAGAATTTAACCGGGGTCAAAACATAACAGGTTTGGGATAATGCCACAAGACCACAGGGTTTACTGATAGTATTTACACCTCTATATACAGTTGAGCTCATAGGTGATCATACCCTGCCAGAAATTGTAAAATGTGTTATTTATTTAGAAAATATGGCTGATCATGCTTAAATACTTTCTTTTGTTTAAGGATAGTGATCATATGAAGCATTTATTATCACATAGTTTTTTGGCTCCTTTTTAAATCATAATGATAACCGAAATAACCCAAATGGCCCTGATCAAAAGTTTACAAACCCTTGATTGTTTGGCCTTGTTAAAAACACACAAAGTGGCACGCAGGGGAAAATTGCAATTAAAGGTGAATTTCCCACACCTGTGGCTTTTTCAATTGCAATTACTGTCTGTGCATCAATAGTCATTGAGTTTGTTTACTCTCAGTTGGATGCATTGAGCAGGTTAGATACTGAGTCACGGGGAGCAGAAAGAACTGTCAAAAGACCTGCGTAACAAGGTAATGGAACTTTATTCAGAGGGAAGATTATATAAGCGATATCCAAAAAAAGATATCCAAAGCCTTGCAAATGCCATTCAGTAGTGTTCAATCACTTATTAAGATGTGGAAAATTCTGGAATCTTTTGATACCAAACCAATGTCAGGTAGACACTGTAATTTGGAGTGACCAGAATAAGATAAGCACCATAAGCACTATGTTTGGAGAGGGGTCAACAAGACCTATAGTGAACAGAATACCATCATTACTGTGAAGCATAGTGGTGTCTCTGATGTTTTAGGGGGGGTGAGCTCTAAATTCCCAAGGAATCTCGTGAAAATTGACATAACCTAGTGGACCCTGAGGTGAAGGATGGTGTGTGGGGGGGGTCAGAGAGGGGCAGACACATCGCACCTCATCAGTCAAAAAATGACCAAAAACTACGGATCGAGGAGCACTTCAACAACAACTCTGATCCTCAGTGCATGTGGCAGGGCATCCAAGTCGTCACAGACTACTGGCCAAATAACCCCACCCCCCCCAGCCAGTGACATCTCCATCACAGACAGGTTGAACAGGTTCTACGCTCGCTTTGATAGGGACAACAAAGAGCCAGCCATTAAAGCTGAACTCCCCCGGACGCCCCCCCAGTCTATCCACCGCAGAAGTGTCGTCTACACTGAGCAGGGTGAATGCACGCAAGGTCGCTGGTCCTGATGGCGTCCCCAGGCATGTGCTCAGAACATGTGCTGGTCAGCTGGCCAAGGTCTTCACTGACATTTTCAACCTGTCATTAGCCTAGGAGGTGGTCCCCACGTATTTCAAGACTGCAACCATTGTGCCAGTGCCAAAACATGAATGATTTTCGACCTGTCGCACTCACCCCCATGATCATGAAGTGCTTCGAGAGACTAGTTCTGTCCCATCTCAATTTCTGCCTCCCTCGAACACTGGTTCCCTACCAGTTTGCCTAACGGTCAAACAGGTCAACAGAGGATGCCATCTCCACCGCTTTACACTCTGCCCTGATCCACCTGGACAAAACCAACACCTATGTGAGAATGATATGCATAGACTGTAGCTCAGCATTTAATATGGTCATCCCCTCTAGGCTGGTCAACAAACTCCATGACCCAGGGGTCAGCCCCCTCTCTGCAACTGGACTTTGGAAATCCTAACCAACAGACACCAGTCTGTCAGGATAGACAACTTCACCTCCTCTACCCTGATCCTGAACACTGGTGTTCCACAAGGCTGTGTGCTGAGCCCCCTCCTGTACTCCCTCTTCTCCCACGACTGTGTTCCTGTACACGGCTCCAACCACATTGTCAAGTTCGCAGATTATGCCATGGTGGTAGGTTTGATTAGTGTCAATAATGAGTCAGCTTACAGGGAGGAGGTCAAATGCCCGGCGGCATGGTGCACGGACAACAACCTGGCTTTCAATGCAAAGACCAAGGACGAAAGACCAAGTCTAAAGGTCACACCCGATGGTATTGAGGTGGAGCATGTGTCCATCTTCAAATTCCTAGGTGTCCACATGTCCGAGGACCTTTCCTGGTCCCTCAACATCTCAGCCCTGGTCAACAGCGCCTGTACTTCTTGAGGAGGCTGAAAAGACTTATCTGTCTTCCAAGATCCTTCTGAACTTCTACCACTCCACAATCAAGAGCATTCTGACCAAATCAGCCATACTGTGGTTTAGTGGTTCCTCCATAGCCGACCGGAAGGCCCTGCAACAGGTGGTGAAAACCGCCCAGCACATCACTGGTACCCAGCTCTCAGCCATTGAAAACCTCCAGCACAAGCGGTGTCTGTGTAGGGAGTGCGGAATCACCAGGGACCCATGAAACCCAAGCCATGAACTGTTTGCCCTCCTCCCATCAGACAGGCGGTACAGGACTCTGTTCTCGCACCAGCAGGCACAGGAACAGTTTCTTTCCATCTACAGTAACCCTGCTGAACTCTGTGACTTCCGATCACTATCTATGCCCACGCTTTGTACTACTACGACTAGTCAGATAAGATTTTTCTGATCATTGCTGCTGTTCCTATATTTTATTTGCACATGCCAACTTGCACCGTAAACTTGCACCTTAACCCTGCTCTCACTGCACATTTAAAACTGCCCCTGAGCTTTCAGTTGCCACTGAACTTTCAGAATGTCTACCTCGGGAACCTCATTGCTGCTATCCCTGCAATACAGTTGCACATATCACCTTACTCCTTCAATTTGCCTCGATTTCAAATTCAGAATGCCATTGAAAATTGCTATTCTCTCTATCTCACTTGTATATACATTATACTTAAATTTGGGCATTTTCCACTTCACATTTAGCCTTGCCATATGTAATGCATTTGCATTAATTTCACACGTTTTCATTCCACTTGTATATACATATACTTGTACATTTTTCTGCACTCTATTTGCACATCTGGTTAGATGCAGACTGAATTTCGTTGTACTGTACTTGTACTGTTCAATGAAAATAAATAAAGTTGAATTGAATCTAATCTAAAAATGCATCTCAACATTAGATAATTTTGTAGTGCATTAATATCATGCCATGTTTGAATAGATTACCATTAATCATTGTGTTAAACTGATTTACGGTTCTTAAGCGGTCTGGCACAAATGTAAGCAAGCAAATTGGCCCTGATAGCATACATTTGCATCTAAAGCATGAAAGGACAGAAGGAAGAAATTTGTTGCAAAAAAGCCTGTCAGTTTTGCGTCCCAATTCAGAATAGTGTTTCCCCTGCATTCTATTTGGTTTATCATCAGCAGTTCATTGCAGAGAGAAGGATGTTTACAAGACAATCAGAATACATCTGAAATGTACACTCAAGTTAGACATATGTTAAACTAGATGAATAATATTATTATATTATTTGTAAACACAAGATGGAGGTTAATAGGAGTCAGCACAGTCATCTCATTGTAGTCTGTGTCTAAATCTGTGGAGTTTTTGAGCTGGCACTTGGGGGGGGGGGGGGGATTTACGGAACAATCAAAGATTCAGGAGCAATTAAGGGATTCTGGACTATATACCCACCGCAATGCATACAAAGGTAATAACTATTTTTATTGTATTCAGTACTGAGAAATGAATAGCCTATAACTGGTAAACAGTTTACACTATTATCAGGCTACAAGTTTATTCTTGTCTTAAAAATAAAAAGGTTCTGCCACCAGTTAGCACCGCCCCTGCGACTGCCAACCAAGACCCACCACTGTTAGGTGAGATGTATTAAAGAAGGGCTAGGTGGAATGTGTTGTTTTTATTGTTTACCATTGACTAGCTAAGAATTCATCACTAGACAATCTTGGGTTGGTCACGGGTACTTCAATGTACAACTGTAAGGGAAATTGTAATGTGTAATAAACCACTGGACTCAAACAAAAAGTTTACGAGAACCTATCCTTCCTCTCGTTTTGACAGAAGAGCTTTTTGCTATCCTACATGATTTTATAATTGAGGCCAGCATTTTATAAAATTACTTATAATAAGGTAAATGAAAGTGTTCCAGAAAAGCAATTGCAAGTGAATACAACCATCAAAATGTTGCCAGCAGAGATATGGGGAGGATTCTCCAGAACTGGATGTTTCCTTTTGTGTATCCACCAGAGAAGATATGTTGATGGAGCTTAGAATAGGGAAAATAACTGTCCTCAGGAGGAAAGCTTAAATGAGAGATGTTGAATGGACCTCTGTAATTCACCATCTCGGATGGTCAGTAGGTCTGGGCCGTTGCCTCCAGTGCACTTGTGCCACTTAAGCATAGTTCAGGTATGGCCCACTGTTCTTCCAGAAAAGACTTTCTACTCTATCTTTCCCTACTTTCAATTAAGCACAAAATAGAATTTTAAAAAAAATTCTCATTTCAATTATTGGAGATGACGACCCAGAATTAAGCAATGCTGTTGGCGCACCAGGAATGTTTGAATATTCCTGGTGAAGTCAGAAAAACATCAGTGACGCTGAAAGGAAGTGTGAGAAAATGCAGAGGGTTGTGGAAGACCTGTTGGTGACTGACCCAGCAGCAGACAGCTGCATTTATCCAAGAGATCTGGCCAGGCTCACCACTCAGCTGACCCAAAGGGACATACAGTATCTATTGCCTGATATAACGAACACATTGGTAGTAGATATGAAGGAACCCAGCCAAGTGAACATGGATGAACCCAAATCTGACAAAATCCTCAGCTTTACAAAACACGCTGCTTCTCATCTCCTTGCAGATACCCATCACCAATAGACTTACCAAGCACTGTTCAATAGAGATCTTGGTCCCAGAGACAGAACACCCTAAGCTAATTATCTCCCTGATGCCAGAGACAGTGAACCCCAAGGTGATCATCTACTAGGTCCCACTGTCCCAGAGACAGCAAACCCCAGGATGATCAACTCTCCTTGTCCCAGACACAACAAACCCCAAACTGATCTTCTTCCTGGTCCCAGAGAGCGCAAACCCCAAACTGATAATCGCCCTGGTCCCAGACACAGCAAACCCCAAACCCCAAACTGATAATCTTCCTGATCCCAGACACAGCAAACCCCAAACTGATAATCTCCCTGGTCCCAGACACAGCAAACCCCAAACCCCAAACTGATAATCTTCCTGGTCCCAGACACAGCAAACCCCAAACTAATAATCTCCCTGGTCCAAGACACAGCAAACCCCAAACCAATTTTCTTCCTGGTCCCAGACACAGCAAACCCCCGAATTGATAATCTCCCTTGTCCCAGACACAGAAAACCCAAACAGACAATCTCCCTGGTCCCAGACACAACAAACACCAAACTAATAATCTTCCTGGTCCCAGACACAGCAAACCCCAAACTGAAAACCAACAAATGAATCGTGCCACAGTGGAGGTACCTGGCAGGAAATACCAAAGGGCATAAATACATGGAAGGACAAGTCAAAAAAGACTACATTTGGACAACATGGCCCATCTGTTCTCGTTCTGTGCGGAGGCGTTCAGGGACTGTCTCCACCTGGCACTGTACCCAGGTCACAACCACATCGGTATGGAACAAATTGTGATCCGTAATTCACATCCACTTTCTAGAGCTTTCTAAAATTCTAATGCATTGTAGAATGATTCCAATATATTATAATTCCTGCGAGTAATTTCCAGAATGCCGTAGAATGCTAACTGCGTTCCTTATGATGCTTTTACTGACTCTGTTCTCAAAAGGTTTATGATCCCAAAATGATTTAAACACAATACTAAAAAAAGATACAATGTAGAGAGTTTAATAATTATGTGCATATATAATCAGAAAAACAGTGGACAGTGCATGGAATTGTGTTTGTGTTTTATATACTTGTGAGGACCTGTGGGGAATCTTCATGATGAAAAGGCTATTTTGGGCTTGGATTTAAGGTTAGGGTTATATTGAGGTTTAGGGTTCCATTTCGAGTTAGGGGTCAGGGAAACTAGGATTATTAAGTGAAATACATTGGCCCCGAAAAAAGAATTAATCAGTAGAATAACGTGTGTGTGAGTTATTTTGTAGATGTGAATACATGTGTTTTTAGCTGTGTTTGTGTTTGCAGACTTCTGTCATGATGGAACACCTCAGTCGACAATACAGAAATCATTCCTTGGCATAAGGCTGATGCAGCTATAGCAGCACTAGAGGGAAACTCACTGTTCTGGCCTCTGATGACCCATCCGTCTCATTCTATGTAACTGCTACGACCAGGATAAAGGTTCTACCAACAAAGTACAATCCAAACACTGGTACACTGCAAACCTATACAGAACTCATCTGATCATTATTTCAAATGCTGTGTAAAATTTTATGGAAATGCTCTCAGAAAGGTAAACCCAACCAGACTTTTCCCTGGTGTAAAGAAAGACACTGCTTTGACTGAGGAGAATCTGGAGCGTTTTGTGGTAGACTTGATCAACCTGACTTTGGAAATGAAAGGGAGGCCTGGATTTCTGACCAATCTAACATGTAACACACTGTAACCAAGGCTGAGCTGCAATAAAAACATGTGACAATATTAGTGTTTGCCCTTCTAAAGGTTTATCATTAACATCTGTCAAGGGGTTTTCTGTGACGTTTTTAAACCTCTTTGTAGCAGAAAATTCCATTCCAAGAATATAGAGATCGTCCACCATATGACCAGTCCTTGCCACGACTTGTGACACATTTTTGGGTAGAAGAAGTAGGGTTGCAGCTAAGACAAAGTAAATCCACTTAATATAAGATGAAAAATGTACATGTTAACTTTGTAGGTGAGAAGTTAGGGAGCCACCCTCACACATGAATTTCTCAAAAATGTTAACCAGGAATGCAGGTGTGATACAATTAGATATCCATCGACACATTTAAGCACGTATAGTGTACATACACTCTTTTATAATGTACACATCTGTGTGAGACTGTGTGAGATATCTAAACTGAGGAGAAGATACGGCAATGAAAAAGGAACTGGAGACAAGTGCAAGCACTTAAGAGCTGTGAAGAACTGTGAATCTGCCTGCCAAATCTACCAAAGTCAAATCACTAGTGTTCTTCCAGTTCCATTTCCTGATTAGAACACACAACATTCCTCTGAGAACTGCCAGGAACCAAGCAGACAGCCTCCATCACCAAGGCCAGGCTCACGTGCCCTGAAGCTAGACAGCTGGGTGCCATCTGGTAGGTGGTCCAGTTGTAAAAAGCCAATAATGACTTACTTATTAAGTTGTACAAGCACAACATATGGATGGATTCATATCCCTTCCTGTGCCAGAGGATGGAATAAGACTAGGCCAAATAAGACTACTGAGGAGCCCAGAAAAGGTGAGGCAGAGACAGCATGTGTGTGTGCCTTTTTAAATACCTAATTCATAAAGTAACCTATGACCTGGGCTTATCACTAAACTCATGACCCTTGTTTCCATAGCAACTACTACTCTAAAGGGAATCATACAAAATGTACTGCTTAAGTGGTATTAAGGAAAACAATATTTATAGATGTTAATGTTCATGTGCTCTGTATAACTTGAGGGAAGAGTAAGTACCAGTAAAAATGTTATTCTTCAAGGCAAAATAGATTTTTATGGCTTAGTTAAAGTGAAAAAAAAATTAATTCATACTGGTTGTTGGAGAAATTATATATTTTAATATTTTTGTGCTTCAAAATTCTAAATGTCACTTGTACCTCCGATCTAACTTATTTAGGGTACTTGTTCTCTAAAAAGTAATATAGATTTGAATAAAACAGGAACAAGCACAATGTTCTTGCTTGTACCTCAGACACATGAAATAACTATAGGCAAATATCAAACCTCCCATTCTTCTCAAAAATCTTAGAAAAATGTGTTTCCCAACAACTGAATACCTTCCCGAAGACAAATAAAATTATGCTCCAGTCCGGTTTCAGACCCTATCATAGTACTGAGACTGCACTCGTGAAGGTAACAAATGACCTTCTAATGGCCTCAAACAAAGGTTCCACATCCGTCCTGTTGCTTCTTAATCTTAGTGCTGCTTTTGACGCTATTGATCAATCCCTTCTCTTAGAGAGATTAGAAACCCATATTGGGCTACGTGGGCCTGTTCTTGCCTGGTTTAATCTTATTTATCTGAAAGATATCAGTTCGTATGTGTGGATGGTATATCCTCTGACAAATCAAAAGTATGTTTTGGTGTACCTCAAGGCTCGGTTCCGGGCCCATTATTGTTCTTACAATATATGCTGCCTCTTGGTGATGTAATCCGGAATCACAATGTCAATTTTCACTGTTATGCTGACGACACAGTTATATATTTCGATGAAGGATGGAGAAGCCCCAAAATTAGCTACTTTGGAAACAAGTGTTTCAGATATTAGGAAGTGGATGACAGATAACTTCTTGCTTTTAAACTCATGAAAAACAAAAATGCTTGTTTTAGGACCCAAGAAACAAAGAGCTTTGTTGGCAGATCTCACTGTTAACCTCAACAGCTGGTCATATCCCAAAAAACTAAAACATCTCTATGTTACCCTTGACCCTGACCTCTTCTTTGATGATTATATAAAATATGTCTCAAGAGTTGCTTATTTTCATCTTCAAACCCATGAAAATGTCAGAAACTTTCTATCAATAACTGATGCAGAAAAACAAATCCATACTTTTGTTACTTCAAGATTAGATTACTGCAATGCTTTTTCTTCTCTCATAGATCTCCTCTACTGTGGAATGATTTGCCAATTATGGTTAGAAATTCAAACTCAATGCAAACTTTCAATTGTCTACTAAATACTAATCTCTTCAACCTGGTCTATGAATAAGTATAGTCTGGCCCAGGGGTGTGAAGTTGACCAGAAAGGCCTGATACTGTCCACCCTTGCTGTCTTGCTAGGTGGGCTCTCATCGCCATTGGAATGCCATTCGGGGGCGGAGTCACTGGCTTGTTGTTGTCTCTGTTGCGCACTTGTGCCATTGGGCTGTTCTCTGCTGGCAATACTCAGCCCTCATTCAGAGTGGTTGCGGTTGGTGGGTGTCCCTTTGGTTTATGCTTGGCAATGTGGGTGAATTGATTTCCTGCCTGTTCGGCCTGGTCCTGGGCCTCCCCCAGATAGGGCCACAGTTTCACTGGACCCCTTTCTCTCAGCTCCAAGGTCTTACGCTGCTATACTATTGTGCTGGGGAGTAGGGTCAGTTCTCCTTCTCCACCATAAACCTTGTAGATCTAAGGAATGCATTTTCAAAATGTTCCCTGTCTCCTGATGTTTAAATCTTAGAAGGACATGAGGTCTTGGCCCACACCTACGGAGTACCAGGCTTGACTCGTTGCAGTCCCTGTCCAAAGTCCTCCTGGTTGTATTGCAGATCAAGACGATATCTTGTCCCTGTCCTTGTCCATCTGGCTTCCGATCTGGACTAGATTTAAATGGACTCTGGACTCATGCATTAATTAATGCATTAATTAATTATTACAATTTGGACTCTTAATATGTTCCCCCGACATAGCCAGAAGAGGACTGGTCACCCCTCTGAGCCTGGTTCCTTTCTGGGTTTCTTCCTAAACTTCTGCCTTTTTAGGGAGTTTTTCCTAGCCACTGAAATTCAACACTATTGTTTTTTGTGCCTTTGGGTTAAAGGCCGGGTGTTTTGTAAAGATACTTTGTGACAACTTCTGATGTAAAAAAGGCTTTATAAAAGAAATATTATTGATTGATTGATTGATCTCTGCTGGTCGTTAATTCACTTACTTATCAGCCCCAAGGCCTTCATCAGAGAATAGTGTTCTCATTCTCTTCTGTTTGTGCTGGAGTCTCGATAATACGAGCTGACAGTGTTCATATTTGGGTATTATTTGGGTCCAAATTTGGAGAGCTTACTTAGTTTAGCTAAGTTAGTTACATTACAATTTAGTTTTTCTGATGCAGATGCACTTTTTGAAGCTTCCTTGTTGCTAAGCACTGGTGGACTGTACACTTTTCCCATAGACCTAGTCTTTGCTTGCTGATAGTTAAATCACATAAGGCTAAATAGTGATAAGGGTCCTCAAATGTTCTGTAGAATGGAATATTTTGATGTTTCTCTTATCTGTTTTGGGAAAAATGTAGGCTACATGCCATTGTACCTATCGCAATTCGATTTTAATCTACAATATTGGCCTGTTCTGCTCCCTACTCTGCTTTTTTCCCTACTACAATGAGCAATGAAGTGTGCTCTCAAACAGACAGCATTTCTCCACATGCCCTGATTTATAACGGTTCACCCCATACTGACACTCTCATCCCTGAAACCATGATATCTGTTAGCAAACTCATGATGTTGCTGGCACGGTCAAATGCGCAAACCAACAACAAACCCACAGTCAGTTTCTGTGGTGTCAGAAATGCTAGTTACATACCATTCTCATTTTGATTATTAGGATTTGATTCTCCTTGAAACACACATTTCTCAATAAAGGGGTCAAAAACGACATCAACAACCATGTTTGAGTGCAACCTCGACAAAGAAATATGATGTTATATTGCACAGAAATATCATGGTCGCTATTATTTAATATAATCATGGCTTACAAAGTTTGGGAAGAGAATTATCTTCAGACCCACTAATTGAATCAGTGACAGAATATTGCCCCTGTCAGTCATCCAGTGCAAGTGTTGATAAATTGTATGCACCACGGCCCGGAGCACACATACAGTAAACAAGCACATCCACTCATTTGATTTAATAGGCTTCAGTTGCTCTATATATTGGGATAGCTTCTTCATCTGCCTTGCAAAGCAAATTCCTACCTCGTAGCAACAAGACTTGACAGAATGCTACATTTAAATCAACTTAAGTCTACCTTTCCTGGATCACTACTGCATCTGCTGCTTCATGGCTAAAGAGACAAGGGTCCATTTTAATAAGAAAGTAATTTGACTAGATGCCATTTACTGATCTCACTTAAGTTCAAATGTATGCAAATCTTGGCTAGTTAAAGTCATTTTTTATTATATTATTGAATGTCAATTAGGTCTATGGAAGGTGAGGGAGTGACTCTTTGGGAGAGACTTGTCCGACTAATTTCAGATTTAATAGCTGGTCAGTCCAACCGATCAGCATAGGTTTTGGGTGTGAATTTTTTCACAAAGATGTTTCAGGAGTTAGATATTCCCTACTGTCTCACAGACTGGGATGTGCTGAGACTATTGATTTGCCATCCCGAGTGATGAGTACAAGTAGAAACATATGTTTCATGTCAAGACCAGGCAACACAGCAGCAATCTTTCCATGGCCCAAAATCAGTCTGGCGCAGTGGTTTGTGTTAACTCGGATTTAGTGAAAAGGTATGTTTATCACTGCGTGTAGCCCTATAGCACTCAAAAAGTTGTTCCCACACACAAAAATAAAAATCAATGAACAATTTTAACCCACAATTTTTTAAACTCTATACTAATGCAAACATGTTAGGTTTGGAGAACTGTTTGTCAAAAAAGAAATTTCAGACATGATGAGCCAAATACAATAGAGAACGTTATTCTGCTTGTCATGAAAAAATTAAAACCCAAATGGAAGTTGAATCTTACCTGGCTGGAGCTGGAGGGGAATGACGAAATTGGCGGGAGATCCAAAATCTTCAGGTCGTACATGTTACCGTTCAAAATGACTGAGGGCCTGTACACATACCTGGCTCTGGTGGGAGTGTAAACCTCTGAGAAGTCATTATAAATAAATTGACGGATTATTGAAGTTTTCCCGACTCCGGGAGCTCCAATAACAGCGATACTTAGCGTCTCCACCATTCCTGGAACATCAGCACCATGGACAGCGACAACAAACCAATTTGCAATTTTCCAAAGATAGTCCTCAGAGCTGATTTGTGAATAGGCTATCAACGTTTATGCTGTTCTCAAAGTAGAAACATTTTACCTCGAAGTAAACATTCTATTCATTACTTCTGGCTGTTGTCCAAAGATCGGAATGAAATTAGACAAAACCTAACCGTAATTAGGAAAATAAAGGTCAAGTCATCAGTCTTCAATAGCAGGGTTTTAACTGTTATGTTCGCTGATATCCATTCTGTGACAATTCGATGGTAAAACAATCCCTGATGTGTATCGATGAATAGTCCTAAAAAATTAACCACAACAAAATTCAATACATGGGGAAGGGATTTTGGTAACGTCTCCGCATTCCATAAGGATAGGAAGAAACTGTTCGCTAATCTTCAGGGGAACAATCCCCCGCGACCTCGTCCCCTATGAGGGAGCGTAAAGTCCGTCCTCGTAATTTCCACAGTGACATAATCTCATTCACTGTATAATTTCTCTCAAAGCAAACATGCCCATTATTGCTTTTCTTATGGATTTTCAGTCTGTACAAATATTCTGTCCGCACCTCTCATCTCCAGCCGATGCAGCAATACTGACTCCTTGCACTCGCCAAAGCCTTGGAAAGGCACTAAATTACCAGCATCGTAGCTACAGATTGATTTCCACGTGCGTTTGAATGAAAATAATCTGCTATTCACAACGAGAAAACGCATTTAATAATTCAGGTTTGAAAGCAATCTGAAAACATATAGGCAACAAAATGCTGCATGGACATCAAAATAATGTATCTCTCAGCGCACTGGTGTGTCTGTCCGCACGGCGTGCGCGTGCCTTGAGTGCTTGTGTGTGCGTCCAAATGCTTTATCTGTGATTAAATGTGTATGCTTTGGCAATCATTAACATTTCTTTATGTGCATGTTACCAATTACAATAACAATCGTGTAAGAATATTGTTTAATGAGCTACAATTTAGAGGGCAAATACGGTACTTCAATTGAAGCACAAATGATGTAGACTAACACATAAGATGGTCAGCGACGTGTCTTCCAAATTGATATTTTTTCCCTCACGAAAAAAGAATTCTTAAAGGATGTTCCAATGAAGAGTCAAAATGTCCCATTTACACTTTCATTGAGCGCAAGGCACAAGCGCAATTGACTGATGGGTGTTCAAAAGCAAAGTGTGGGATAACGCATGGGTCCTCCTCATCAAAAACAATACCGTGGGTGACAATTAGTGTGTCACACATTATTTGTTATACTACACCACCATTTCAATTCACATCCAGTGTAGTCACTGCACTAAAGCAGCGGCGTTCATAAAAAAATTATGTTTTCCTTGCACTTTCAATAAACGCATTTAATGTAGCCTTTGTTGACTACAAGGAAACCCTGCGTCGTCACTCTTTGTCTGTATGAATTCACGAAAACGAGCCGGGAGGAGAGTGACAATAACGTGCTGCTGCCATTTCAGTGATGGATGCTGCCATAGTGGGACATTGACTGAAGTAATGCAGGGTGCGTTCATGTCGCATCAACCATAATCTCGTCGCCACGTTAAAAACGGTACACAGATGAGTAGGTTGCAGAGCAGATTATGGGGATTCTACAACTCTACAAAAAAGGTTAACTAAGGTTATTTTTAAAGCCAATGATGCCAAGGCCAGTTAATTAGTCAAAGTACACTATCGAACAAACAATCAAGAAAATATTCGCTTTCCACAGAGGGGCATGACAAAATAGTTCTTTAAAATTTGAAAACACTTATCTCCAAGGGAATGCGCATCAATATATCTTTAGTATTTTGGAACATAATTCGAATCGTCTAACCAGGTGACAGGTGTAATGGAATATATAAAAAAAACACCTTGCAAAAACAATTATTAGTTTAGAAGACGACTGACAACCAATTCTAGCCAATTAAAACAGTGAAAATCCATCACTAAGCGACCTGCAATTTCAGTGCGGTGGTTATTTGACGGGAGTGCTCCTTCAAGTTAATGGGGTAATTGTTATATTTCCATAAAAGCGTTCTAAGTCACAGGCCTTTATGTACATAGCCTGTCTGACGCAAGCCTGAGCTTTGACGCTGAGTTAAGTGTCAGCCAGACGTTTCCACCCAAATCTGACAGCCTGTAGACGAGTTTAAAACCAGACTCTTACGTACCAATGCGCTCATCATAAATGATGCAGTTCTTTGTATGAATAGGTAGCTGCCCCGTTCATTAACCTAAATTCACCCCACATCACTTCTGATAGTGTTGTGATGATGTTGTGAACTATAACTATAGAAGGAAGACACGGTTGCTGCCAAAATCGTATAGGTCTGGGTCCATCTCTACTGACGGCATACAGTGTCTCATTCTGAATTCAGAACCTAATATCATTGGTTAAAAAACACAAGAGCAAAGATAAATCATCGAGTTTTTATTCCATACTCATCCCACCCACACCACACAGGTTAAGTCAATATCACTGATCAAGTCCTTGGCCAGTTGATTAACTCATAATAACCCCCCCCCCCCCACTCCAGCTGTGCTGCTCCAGTAAGGGGGGGCTGCAGCACTCCTGGACAGCCTCACCAGACATTTGTTATTATAGGTTGATCAAATATTAGGGTAATAACACTTCACTGAAGTCACACACCTTTGAATACCAAACTAGAAAATAGCATTCACTAAAGTAAATACGGTCAGCTTGCAGGATAATGCTATTGGTTGTAAAATAAGTTAGTGGTTCTAGTGTTTTACCATTAAATAATCTGTATTTTAAGAAACCAGTTCATGCTCAGTATAAAAATATTTAAGTTGTGCTTCTGGTCCGTACAACCGTCCAAGCACTGCATGCTTAAACAGCCAGGAATTGGAGAGGCTCATTACATTGTATTTCCCTTTCAATTGCTTACATAATGCAGGCATCCTATGTAACATTGAAACAAGATAATGTGGGAAAACCATTTTTGACCGATATCCTGTGAATAAAAAAAACAAGGTATTTGTGAATCCGATTTTTAATAGTTCTGTTCAAATGATGTACACAGTAAGTCAAAAACATCTTATTTCTCCTTAACCAGCTATTTTACAGCTTTGCATCACACACAGAAATCAGCTTTCCACACACACCTCATCTGAGAGCAATAAGACTAGTTTGATGGACCTGCTCTAGAACTAGTCCAGAGGGTTCGGATTCAATGACGCCAAAGTTTAAATATTCTATTCATTTTTCCAAAAAGACATTAGGTATTAGAGAATGGTGAAGAGTTCCTCTAATTTTCTTTATACAAAGAATTCATGATGTGCTATCGATACAGTTAGCCTTCTATACAGGTAACATATTAAACATACAGTTGGTTTAAGCCTCATTCTGACTGAAAAAGCCTCTTTATGAAGCGAGAAAGGGAAAGCAACAAATGGTCAGTCCCAGCAGCCCTGTCTGACAGAGTACAGCAGAAACAAGAACTCTGTAGTCTGTGTCCCTCGCCCACCAACTGTCTGCCCAGAGTTAAACACCAAACACATCAGAAAGAAACAACAAAAACATCAAGGAATGATTTCATAGAATAAAGGTACAAGGCATTAGGGAGAGGAAGGTCTGTATGTAGTAGCGAGGCGTATGACGTTGCCGTGACTGTCATGGAAACACTCAGGCACTAACAAACACCACACACAAGAGCTTCTGCACAACACAGACAACCCAATTGGGTACACCATGAGAAAACAACCAAGACAGACACACACACAGGGCATTTAGTGTCACTTCCTAGCAGGAAACTCCCATACCCTTAAAACAAAACCAAAAAAGGAACCAGAGGGAGTGGAGGTATTGACAGCTGAGTTTGGTAACAGATCAGGAACACAAGGTGTCCTATCGCCCCAGGATGTAGACATGTACCAATCTGGATGATCACTTTTGAATGTGAAGCACCGAAATGTATAATGAAAGTGAAGATGGAACTGTCGATTGCACACACTAAATATAGGTCCTCATTTGCAGAGAGATGAGGTGAGAATCATGAACAGAGGCGGCGGCAGTCAGAGGAAAACAAGAAATGTCCACGTGATCAGGAGCCCTTCACATCACAGCCTCGGAGTCCTCCAACCACAGCAGCCAAACAGCCCTGCCAGGGGCCTCAGACTTGAGACCCACGGGAGGAGTTGGACTGGAGAGCAGCAGGAGGTCATGTCTCACAGTAGATTAAAAATGTGTGGGTGATAACATTTTATTCACAGAAAACCACAAGTTCAAAGTGAACACAAAGGCCAGTCAGAATTACTCTACTGAAAGCATTAGAAACCTGGGGGCCAAAAGCCTCAGCAGTTTTGAAATCAAAGAGAGATTTTGAACAAAAGGGTGTAATAGTTGAGAAATGTTTAGATGACAGAAGACAGAGACCAGGTACCCCAGGGAGGTCCCACAGAAACCAGGTCCCTTAGAGGTCGACAGACAACAGGGTTAGACATTCTATGTGAAAGGGCCCTTCAGAAGGTCAAGAAGAAGGGGAGCAGAGGACAGGGCCAGGGGCTTTTGGGGGTCCACAGTAGCTCTATACAGTCAGGGTCAGTCTCCATGCCTCTGGTTGCTCCCCCTCCCACTTCAGCCCAGTGAGGAGTTCAGTTCTTCAGCACTGCTTCACAGCACTGGAACACACACTGGGACACCTCTGGGGCTCTGCACTTCACAGAGATCTAAAGAAAGAGGAGACACACAGACAGTTACTACAGATATACTTTGGCTAGGAAAGGAGATGGTTGTCCATTTCTGCCTGCCAGGTGTTAGATGTTGAGAGGACCTAGTCAATAAGGAGGCTGGTTCAGAGGTTCAGCCAAAGCACAGATTAACATGCTGGAGGGAAAAAGACTGTTAGGAACGTTGTTTGTTGAAAGACATGGACGCAGTCAATTATGTAGATTTTCTACCTAACATCTAAGTCAACCAACCAAAGCAATAAGAGAAATTCTAAATCAACAATATTATTTTTCATTTTCATCTTTTCTCAGGAGTCAAGTGACTTGAGAGAAGGATAAATGAATGAGCCAGACAGAATGACGCTTTTCCAGGTCATCATTTGATCAAACATCATGTCAGTTATGAATCCGCATAGACAGGACAATGCCCAATACGACAGCCCACTCTTTCATACATACCAGAGAAGCTCCTTTTGATATGATCGTCTAGCCAGCTAATTACAGGACTTTATGCACGGTCTGTTTAATAAGCGTTGTAATTACTTCAGCAGCTTCACCTACTCCTGCGTAAAGAATAGAGGCCTGAATAAGCCACCCCCACACCCTCCATTTTAGCAGAGGCATTTCAGTTTATTTGCAGGGGTGAATTCATTAGCATTATAAATACTGCTTTTTATTATGTTATCTGTTTGGGGTGGAATTAGAGAAAATAACTCTCCCCCCCTCAACCCCCCAAACTCTGCCTCTCTCACACCCAGTCTGCTTTTGATGTTCAGAGAGTCTGTTACTGCGGGATTTAATACAGCTCTGGGAATTGGTCCCCTCATCAGAGCTCACGCTTGAAAAGCTAATATTCCCTAATATGCCTCACAGCGCAGCCTTTCGACAAGGAGCAAAGGACAACAGTATTGTATCCATGTGTTAGAGGGAGCGAGAGCCTGCTGGTACATTCCAGTGCTTTGCTCTAGACAAGCACTCTGCCGCTCCCTTCACCCCCCTCCCATCTTAAGGTGTTGTAAATGCTGCCGAATAATCTGCCTGTGTGAGTCAACATGAGGGTGGAGTGTGGGAGGAGGGAGAGTTAACATCTTCAGGATTTTGGCATTGAGGCCATTTATCTACTTTCCCAGGCAGATGAACTCATGAAAACCTCTGCGTGCAGTGCAAAGGTGAATTGGTAACCGACACCATAGACTTCAAGGTTAAAGGACTTCTATGCCAAAACCCAAAGAATCCCTTAAAGGACAGTAAAAAGTAACTGGCTGTGTAGAAGAGGCGCTGGCAGTAAAATTGCAGGTAGGTGTTAGGCGGGCGACAGTCGAGGCGTGCAGGAGACAGGACGATGTTCAGACTGCAGCACCGTAAGGTGACCAGAGTGATGAGTAAACAGGTGTGCACACGGGCACGTCTTGGCAGTGGCGGTGACAGAGTAGGCTTCTCCCACGCCCTTGCAATTAGCTGCTCTACGGGTTAGGGGAGGGCAGCCGCATTGCCATTGGTCATGCTGTTGCCATGGGGACAGGAGGCGAGGGCCCTCCGCTCCACTTCAAAAGGTAGCGCTGAGTGGCAGTGCATGATGGGAAAACTGTGACCAATTAGGCAGAGGAGCCCTGGTCTGACTAACATTAGGTGTAGACCCAGTTCGTCATCACAATACCTGCAGTCGTAATTTTCACACCCTTTCCCAAGGGAGTGGTACAATCAGCTCACAGGCTGAGGGAAATCCACTATTCTTTTCTCAGGCTAAAAATAAGCAGTCAGCACAAGGTTGTGTTTGGTTGACTTTCACTAGTCATAGTGAGAGAGCCTCAGATCTATGGAGCAGCAGAAGAACATGCAGCATGGTACAGTCTAAGGTTTTGGATACAAAGACTTGATGTGACCATCTCTAGAGAGGAGTCGACTGGGACGGAGAAACGAAAACAGCCAGGATGAAGAGCAGAGAGTGAATCCAGAGAATTCAGGCGGAATGATGTAAGCATAAAAAAACATAACCAACCTCCAAGTCCTGCAAAGGAGAAATAGCACACGGCAGATCCAAAAACAAAAACAAAACAACAATCAAAAGAGAAAAACAACAACAAATGACTAGACAATATCAAAACACAGTCGGGGATTGATCAAACACCTCGGATGAGTCATTTCATAGGAGCCTGAAACCCCTTGTGCAATATCCTTTGAAAAACTGAAAAAAGACAAATCCAGAGGCTTTCGAGAATCTGCCCAGTGCTTTACAGATTTATATGAAATGACTTACAATGAGTGAAATAGTGTCTAGGTGTACCACAAAGCCAGGATGGTGGGTGTCAATATAAGTCATTACTAAATATTAAGCAAAGTAGACTGACTGGCCATGCAACCCCCCCACCCCCAAAAAAATCCCAGACGTTCTGTTTGAGATATTAGCTTGAATTGGAGTTAGTGTTTGTCCCATTCATGCTTTGGCTACATAGACAGATTGGTTGAGTCAACAACATAACATGGGTATGAATCAACCTCATTTTAACTTTTAAATACGAGACTACAGGCCAGTGTTTTGTCGCCAAGTGAGAGAAAACGTAAGACAAACGGACTACGACAGATTGACATAAATAGACTTATCTGGGCTGAGGAAATGTGAGGACAATAAATGCCTGTAGTTCAAGAAAAAAAACATGATCCTAATGGCTGTTGACTAATGAGGCTGCCGGAGGGGTCAAACCAAGGTCACGTCAATGGACAGAACCAGCCCAACGTCCTGGCCCACAGCTAGACCTCACAACAGGAACCACACAGATACACAAGAGGGACAGAACCAGCCCAACGTCCTGGCCCACAGCTAGACCTCACAACAGGAACCACACACCATGGATACACAGGAGGGACAGAACCAGCCCAACGTCCTGGCCCACAGCTAGACCTCACAACAGGAACCACACAGATACACAGGAGGGACAGAACCAGCCCAACGTCCTGGCCCACAGCTAGACCTCACAACA